>BLKR01009937.1:0-77469 GCA_011170035.1 Teleogryllus occipitalis
AAACTCCTAGTGGGTAGCTCTTCAATTTTATTTCCCTTTTTCTTTAACTGCTCATATAATTTTTCCGACACTGCACAAACATTAGCACCTGTGTCAATTAAAATGTCTACAGGTATATTCCGAAATATCCCCTTCAAAATTAAACACGTGCTATTCTCCGCCCGTTCGTCCGTATCGTCCCTTAATAAATCTTCCGCCGATACTTCAATGCTATTCAACTCCTTAAGAACCATCACGCCCTCATTATCATCGTTCGAAGTATCCCGCCCATTTACTTCGAACACCGGGAGTTTTCCTGTTCAATCGCATTAATTTCCACATGTTCCCGTTTATTGTCCTCTTTGAACCTCCGCGGATACCCGTTTCCTGTCTTTTTATTTTCCATTTTAGTACTATTTCCCCTGTCATCCTTTCTTTCTGAGCTATAATTTCCTTGGCGGTTGTAATTATTCATTGTTTTTCCTGTTCCATTGTTATTCTCGTTCCTGCTTTCATTATATTGATACCCGTTACTACGATCATAATCACTATTCAATGTCTGGTCGAATCGACTTAAACGTTCGACCAGATCCTCAGAATCAATAGGCATGGAGTTCCACAATAAATTTTTGATATTTACAGGCAACTGACGAATAATAATTCTAATTAATTCATTGCTATCCATTCTGTCTTCGCATGCCTTGAATGCTGCTATTTTACGTGTTGCGAAGTCACACATATTTTCGGCTCCACCCTTCTTATACCTTTCACTCATTAATTTGTATTTTAGATCAAACTTGTGGCTTTCGTTCCAATATCTTTTTAAGAATTTATCCTTCCATTCCTTATAATTAGTCGGTTCCGGTACTAAAGAGGTCAACCAATGATGTGCCTTTGACGACATGGCTTGTTCTACTATATGCAATTTTAATCTTTCGGGGATATTATTTATCATAAAATAATTCTCTAATTTTGAAATAAACGACCACGGTTGTTCTTTCATATCACCATGAAATTTTAGGTGGCTTGGTATTACAAGCGCCGATGCATTCATTGCTATATTTCCCTGCGAATGCCTCATGAATTCGTTTTCTAACTGTTCGATCTTGTCCTTAATGTCCGACATATATTTCCCAGATTCAGATTCTTGCACCATTTTAATGTTTCTAAGTCCCTCCTGTATTCGTTTTTTCTAATTTACTATCCGAATTAACTAATTTAGATTCTATGTTTTCAATTTTTTCGCCATGTTGAAGCGACATTGCGTTTAAGTTATCTACACGCGATTCGACGATTGTCAACTTTTCGCATTGTTGGTCATGTAAATGTCCCAATGTCACAACGCTCTCCTGTACATTATTAACTTTGGAATTAATTTTGTCGCCAGATTCTTTTAATTCCCTCTGCATTTGGTCGACTTGATTATTAAAAGACTCAATTTTACAATGAATAATATTGAATTCAGCCGATGTATCCACCCGTAATTGCACTATTTCCTCGTGTATTTCCTGACGAAAATTCTTCAATTCTAATGACATTTTCGATGTCATTCCTTTCAATTTCGCGTTATTTTTTTCAAATTTAGTATTCATATCTGAAGTAATTCCCTCTAATTTAGTATTCATATCTGAAGTAATTCCCTCTAATTTAGTATTATTATGCTCAAGTTTTGCGTTCATTTCTGCTAACATTTTAAGAATTAAATTATTAGGGTCCATATTTCCTAACGGTGCAGCCATTATTTCCTTTTCTTGTGGTTCAATCTCAATAATTTCACGCGAGATTTCTCCCTCAGGGTTAGTATTAGCAGACGCCATATCATCTACATTAACATTCTCCATACGCAATTTTTTGCTCCTAGTATCCATTTTGAATTATAATACAAATTAAAATCTCTCTGTTAAATTATTTTAAAATCACACCAATGAAATGGTCTTGGCTCTTTCTTATAATTAACAATTAATTTCAAATGTCAATCCATAAATTTCAGATTCCCTTTTGATCACTTTATTATAATTTATAAGACTAATTTTATCCGTGTCACCAATTGTTATAAATTATAACAAATTATGCCCCACGTTGGGCGCCATTTTGAGATATACAAAATTTCCTCTCTACTTTAATATCTTGCAAAGATCTTAGCGTCCGGCTTGCTGGGTCAATGGGTCACGATATATTATAATCCTCATTACCTTCATAATGGATTATAGGATCCGCAGACTATACAGTGCTGCTGGGAATCTGAAATAGAATGATTCTAATTCCTAGTTCATTACTGTTTGGATTGACTAAATGAAAGATCACTTTCTTTTCTAAAGAACAAAATTTAACAAAGTTTATTGTTACCTTTTTGCAAACAATATAGTGAATTTAATAAATGATTTTGATGTTAGGCCTTTGATCAAGATATCTTTGAATTTAGAGTTTTATACCGCGGTTAACTTATCTATTCTTCGTTGATGTCCCTCGAAGACTTCTCAGTCGAAATATCTTGCGAGCTTGCCGTAGTCCAAAGTTCCAAGAAATCCTCTTCTGCTCCTATCCAAGATGGTGTCAAACTATCAAAATTATCAGTCCCGATTACGTCCTATGACATAGTCCCGAAACCTATAACTCGATTACCACTCCCGACAAAGTCCCAATTTATGCGTCAATATTACTTCCACATGCAATATCTGCAATATCATTTACTGTCCTTAAACTTTCACGATCTGAAAAACCCGACTCTGACTATCTGCATTACACTCGCTCCCTCTCACAACCTACGATCAGTTCAGACACGCGATGCCGGTCAGAATGAAATCTTCCTGCATGATTCACCCCTCGAAGCTTCGTATTAAACTCCCTTCTTTTTTTTTCATAACATTTGACCGTCCTTCTCTCACCCAGCCAATCCATGCGTTCGTTATATTTTGGTGTAGCTGACCTTTCGATCGTCTAAACTTCTTAATGCATATTCCACCATATAGTCTTCAAATAAATGTTAGTTTATTTTCATGTGACATATCGGTATGTCACAATATATATATATATATATATATATATATATATATATATATATATATATATATATATCAGCACCTGAGAAGCAAACAGTCGTAATCAATTATCATTAAAATGTTGATATGACCATCAGAAAATTCTTGTTCTGAATATTGTTATGTTGCGAAATATGGTATCTATAACGTACAACTAATTCCCAATTCATTGTGAAAATGAAGTAAATCCATTGTCTTTCAGTAAAAAAAAAATATTTATATTATGTAATTTTCCTCTATTAATCCACTGAGGGAATTTGTGGGGGAATGTATGAACCAATCTCTACTTTTAAATATTTTAGTAATTTTACATTGCTTATTATCCTTTCGGGCTACATATTCGTGGTCTATCGGACATTTTTTGCCCAAACGTTTCATCCGCTACTGCGGCAGACATTGTTTTACATTGCTTACATTGCCAATTCCATTTGTTGAAATAAAATGTAATATTAATTACAATCAAAGACGTTAAAATTATTACTAGGTGACGTTTTTTGATCCCGCGATTCTTCCAATAATTACTTTGGCAGATTAGTAGAGATTTCAGATATGAATAATTCATTGTCACAAATTTCTAGGTTCTGTAGGGAGTCAATGACGATACCTTTTTCCAATGCAAATGTAGGGGGAAATTTCATTGAACGAAGTTAGGCATGTGGCATTTATCCCTAATTGTCAGGCTACCCATCATTTGGTAGTGCTTTGCAGGTCATATTTTTAGGAAGTAGAGTTTTCGTGTCCTGCCAAACACCGCAACATGATGGGTTGCCTGCCAACCATAGGGTAATGATAAGAGGAAAGTACCCAAACCCGAGGCCCCATTTTGTTTTCGAATATTTTTAAAATCCAATTTTCTGCACAATTAAATCAAAATATATAAAAATACATACCTTAGTTATATAATGTTAAATTCTACTTAAAATTATTATAATATATTATTTATAAATATAATACATTATTATAATAATATAAAATTATTATAGCCAAATAGTATGCTACAGCACTCTATAGAGCAGCAAATCGATGGGTGTGAGCTTCTCCATTAAGAACTGGGCGCTGGTTTGGGTACTTTCCTCTACATAAGTACGTGTAACCTCATTACATGATATTACTTACCACATGTTTGTTGGGAAAAAGTTATTATCGTGAACCCTCCGACACGTTATCCAAGTTTGAGATATTTATTGAGACATCCAGTGGTGAGAAATTTCACACAAGAATTTTCACACAAATTTCACACGTGTGATATTTGCTCCTGAAAGTTACACAACCACATATGCACAGTTGTTTGGGTTGTAAATAAAATCTTGACGTTCTCAGAACACGATCTGCAGAACACCTGTGCATAAGAATTTGCTTAAACATCAAAAGCCAAGTGTGACATACGTAACTCGTTACATGAAATTTCTAATCATTTATTCATTGACAAAACGTTATCATTTTCGATCCTTTTTCAAACCCCAAAAATGAGTAGGATTTATTATAATATACTCTGTAAGTAGTAAAATCGCTTCCAATCAGGGATCCTTTGGTCTGTGCGTCATTAAATTCAAATGAACAGCACCCAATTCTCCCCTAATTTCGGCCAACACGCCGCCTCAGTCCTCGCCACCGAGATGGCGGGCTATCGTCATTCCAGCCACGCGCCCGTGTAGAGCATCGGTGCATCGTCAATAGCGGGATATCTCTTGTATTGAACCCATTCTGCGGCGGCGGTCGTTGTATGCGGGGGCGTGGCGGAGCGGAGCGGAGCGGGGAGAGGTGGAGTGGGTGGGGCGGAGAAGGAGCGGGCGCGGGGCGCAGCGGAGGGGTTGAAGTGGAGAGAGGCGGCGAGGAGTGGGTGTGTGCGGAGCCGAATGGGATGGACGTGAGAGGCGGGGGGGTTGGGAGGGGAGGGAAGGGGGGCGTGGCGTGCAGGTAGTCAAACAGGCCCTTCCGCGCGATAAGGAACAACACTCGCGAGCGCCCGCGCCCTATCCGCCGCGCCCACGCGCGCTCCGCAAACGGCCGCGGCCAACGGGGCGCGCGCGCTCACGCCCACGCCATTGCGCGCGCCACGCCACGCCACACCACACCACGCCGCATTCCCCGCGCGTGGCGGCGGCGGCGGCGGCGGCACGTACGCGCGACGTGCGCGCCGCCCGCCCGCCCGCCCAAACGCGCACCTGCCCACCCCCCATCTCTGGCGCCTTCTCGCCCACCCTCAACCACCCAGTACACTAATGCAAGGAACGTTGGAGCACCAACCCACCCTCTACACTGAAGTCCACCAATCTCACACCTCTCGCACACATTACTATTCCCACCTCAACCCTCTCATCTCACGGTTTCCATCACCGTTCACGCAACATCGCTTCCATTTCACTACCACTCCCACTACATATCTCTGACCGGGAGGTCCTAGGTTCGAGTCCTGGCGGTGGCAGAATTTTCGACACTAGCTTCTCAGCTAGGTCGCTCATTCGGTCGCTGTCTGGAGGAGAATTCTAGCGGCCGACTGCTCTGATCGGTAGTTTTCCGTTGTTTCTCCGATCAACACCAGGCGAATGCCGGGGCAGTACCCTACCAAACGGGCCACGAACCGCGCGCGATCAGCCCATCCTCTTCCTTGTCCTATCCTCTCCCCCTTACACACACACTTACACTAACATGCACTACACTACCACACATTCCGGGAGATTGGTCGGGAGCTTAGAGCTTGTCCCGGCTGGGGCGGTGCCCCGCTGGTGGGAGAGTTCTGGTTAGGGGGAAACCCCACTAGCCGACGGTAGATCGGCGCCGGATCTCGCCATCCAGCGAGGGAAGATCACCGCCAACTCCTGAGAAAAAGCATGCACTACACTAACGGGACTAATGACCAAAGCTGTTGACGCGCCCGAAAACACGAAAAAAAAAAAACCAAACCACACTACACATCTTTCATCTCACTATTGCCACATCACTTCTTCCCCATCATCGCTCCCACCTTATCACTCCCACAACACCATTCGCGTATTTCATTTCACCACCGTATCACAATCATTTCTCTATCTCCACCTCTGTTCTCGCCAATATAAACACTTCCCTTCATCCCTCCATTCTCAACATTCCTACCTCAACCTTCCCATCTCAACCCTCCCATCTCAAAACTCCCATTTCAACACTCCCATCCCAACCTTTCCATCTCAACCCTCACATCTCAACCCTCACATCTCAACCCTCACATCTCAACCCTCACATCCCAACCCTCACATCTCAACCCTCACATCTCAACCCTCACATTTCAACCCTCACATCTCAACCTCCTACATCTCAACCCTCACATCTCAACCTCACATCTCAACCCTCACATCTCAACCCTCACACTTCAACCCTCACGTCTCATCGCTCAAATCTCAACCCTCATCTTAACCCTCCTGTCTCAACCTCACATCTCAACCCCTCACATCTCTCAACCCTCACATCCTTAACCCTCACATCTCAACCCTCACATCTCAACCCTCACATTCAACCTCACATCTCAACCCTCACATCTCAACCCTCAAAGCATCTCAACCTCACATCTCAACCTTCCCATCTCAACTCTCCCATCTCAAAACTCCTATCTCAACCCTCCCATTGCAACCCCCTCATCTCAACCCTCACATCTCAACCCTCTCATCTCAACCCTGTCATCTCAACCCTCACATCTCAACCCTCACATCTCAACCCTCACATCTCAACCCTCACATCCCATCCCTCACATCTCAACCCTCACATCTTAACCCTCCAGTCTCAACCCTCCCATCTCCAACCTCTCTCCATCTAATCCTCGTCTCAACCTTCCCACCTCACACCAAATCTGTTATATCCTCGACATCACGACCTCCCTCCTGCCGTTCAACCCCATCCCCCGCGTTCGTTTACCAACGCCGCAGCGTCGAGCCCCGCCCCTCTCTCCACGACGCGTCGCGTCGCAGCAACTGCGATCCCCATCAAAAGCCAGAATTAAATACCGGGCCCAGGCCCGCGCTCGCGCCGCACGTGTGTAGATAGAGCGGCCGTGCCGCGTCCGAGCCCGTTAACGGCGCTGATTGACGCGGCGAGCGCAGCGCCCCGATAAGCGTGCGGCGCCGCGGGGAGAGGCAAGGAGACGCGCGGAGGGAGAGCGCCCGTCGGTGGAACTGAACCGTCGGGAGGAAAGCGCGAATTCAAATGCGCCACTCCCAGCGAAAAGAGGGGTACGGCCGTTTTTGAAAATTTCTGTGAACAACAGACCTCACGTAAATTTTTTTTTCACATACCTCGGGTCCAATTACTGCCGGGAGCGGTAGCCCAGTGCATCAACTGATGTCACTGCAACGCCTCTGTCCGGGAGGTCCTAGGTTCGAGTCCTGACGGCGCGGCGGCAGGATTTTTTACACTAGCTTTCCAGCTCCAGTCGCTGTCTGGAGGAGAGTTCTAGCGGCTGGCTGCCCTGATTGTAGTTTTCCGTGGTTTCTCCGATCAACACGAGACGAATGCCAAAGCAGTACCCTAACAAATGGGCCACGGACCGCGCGCAAATGGGCACGCGACAGCAGGCTGTCTTGTTGGACCGAGACCCCCAGCCGCCTCAGAATAGTGCTGAAGATGGTCGCCATGCGGCCGAAAAAGCTATATGCCAAAATAAATACATACGACGAAACAACGCCCCAAATTCATTTACATGTACATAATACCTACTTGTACATTACAACATGTTATACAAATGTGTAAAATTTGTAAACTATTTATTTATTTATTTATTTTACGTCAAAAAATAGTTAAAACTCCGTATGACGTGCTATGGAGAGAAGTGAATTCTGTGCACATTTTCAAAATTCTGTGATCCCTACACTAAGTCATATACTACTTGAATTTTGAAACAAAAAATAAAGATCAAATAAGAATATGCAACTCAAATCTAAAAACAGAAAAATGAAGAGAGAATACTATAAATATAGCATCTTAATGTAGCATCAAGGTTAAGAATTCTTGAATTGATACCTCCACAACTCCTGTGCGTCGCCTTCAGAGCGTTGATAAGGTGACCATTAACTCTTTACGAGGAAATACTACTGTACCAATGGTGCAACTCCGATCGGCACCTTCGCACCAACACTTGCAGCCGTTTTCGTGATAAGGACGTAGTGACGCCTCAAGATAGCGGGAGAGTGCTAACGCCTGATTGCTGATCGCGATGGTCGCCCTCAAGTTCTCGATGCTCTTCCAACCGACACATCTGCCCTCTCTCCATCGGGAGAAACGCTTGATGCGACTACGAATGGAGTTTGATTTTTAGGGGAGCAGCAAATGTCTTGTCGTAAATTACTCTTGCACATCTCTCGCGATAAAATTGTCGTTAAATTTTGTAAGCCTAAGGAATAAAAATTACAATTTGAAACAGAATTGTTAATTTTTTTATTTAAAATGAGAGAAGATGGTGAACTATAAAATTATTATTATTATTATTATTATTATTATTATTATTATTATTATTATTATTATTATTATTATTATTATTATTATTACATCCCATTCACGGGCAAGTGTTCCCATGTTATGATGGGGGGCCACGTACAGTAAAGTTTCCAGATGAACCAGTCCTGAAGAACGTTTAGATTCTGAAATGCTAGGCGAAAGCCATTATAGTAATACTTTACAATTCTCTTTATTAAATCAGTGTTCTTTCAACACACTTCATTAAATTCTGATAATTAAATAATTTTATTATCCACTGTTCATTTATTCACTTTAATTATATTCTATAAACATTTTGAAAACTACTGCCAAACTGCCTTGTTTACTTTTATTCATTCCTGCACATCGCTATCATGTGCATGCATTACTGATACATATTCTAAATTCGTCACTCCATCGTTTATTTATTTGCTTCTTGCGTCCAACTCTTATTTTTTCCAGTCTTGAGATTCAATGCTGTTGTCCTGTGCGTCCACTTGAGTATGTCTAACCGAATGACGTGTCCTGCCCATCTCCATTTCATTTTTCTGGCATCACCCCTTGCATCTATTATTTTAGTTTTCATCATATTGCCTTCGTTTCTTACATCATGAATAACATTAACGTTCAATAACATTGTTGTGCATCAATTTCTCGTATATAATTATTTTTCATGGTGTAAACGATATGATTCTTATGAAGATAAGGTTAACTTTATTTTTTAATGTATTTCAATTTTCCCTCGGATTCATTTTCATTCTTTTCTCTGGGATTCACACTTCATTCTTGAGAAGAATGTCAATATCTTTTATCAATCTTCAGTATTTTATTACCAGAAGTATATCCTGCTAATAGAAAACAATCAATGCTGAAAGTACGAACTGTTAATTCAAAGATTCGAATTTTATATTTATTCATTACGTATTCACACAGAAAGCTTTCTCCCACTCTTAGAAACATATTGACGTCGGTTTAGCATATAATACCAAACTAACGAGTTCATTAAATAACGTACAAAAGACGCCCCTTTTCCTTTGATCACAAACACCGCTCCCAAAAGCAGAGAGTAATTTTCACTCTCCCACATTTAAACGTTTCAATTTTTAGCCTGAGCGACCGCACGAATGGATCTCTTTTCATAACTGCATCTAGTAGTAAGCAGACCTCGGGAACGTAAACGCTCCGGAGTACAAAGTATCTCGAGAAACAAATTCAAATCGCACGCAGCCGCCGCCCCCGAGGGGAGTAAGGCAGACCGCCGCCATAAGCAAAGAAAATAGAAGGAAACAGGCGCCACTTGGAAAGCGAGAAGGGGGAATTTCGAAAGGGAGAGGCGACGTCAGCAGGTTGTTTTACATAAAGAAACAGCGGACCCGGAAGTTTGCTGTATAAATTCATGTAGACATTCAGATTCAGTGGTCTGTGCGCTACGAGACGTCTCGGCGTCGGAGTCGGCGTCCGTGGCGACAGTTGTGACGAGGGGGGGGAGGTGGCGGCATCTGCAGCGGCGGCAGCCGTGCCCTTGCAGAGACTGCTCGGTCGAAATGGGGATGATGGCGACATGGCTGAGGAGATTTGATTTGATTTCATTTTTTCGTATTTCCGGGCACGTCAACTGCTTTGGTCATTAGTCCCGTTAGTGTAGTGCATGCTTTTTCTCGGGATATGCGCGGTGATCTTTCCCCGCTGGATGGCGAGATCCGGCGCCGACCTACCGTCGGCTAGTGGGGTTTCCCCCTAACCAGGACTCTCCCACCAGCGGGGCACCACCCCAGCCGGGACAAGCTCTAAGCTTCCGACCGGCCTCCCGGAATATGTAGTAGTGTAGTGCAATGTTAGTGTAAGTGTGTGTGTGTGTAAGGGGAGAGGATAGAACAAGGAAGAGGAAGTACAGATCGCGCGTAGTCCGTGGCCCGTTTGGTAGGGTACTGCTCCGGCATTCGCCTGATGTTGATCGGAGAAACCACGGAAAACTACCGATCAGAGCAGCCGGCCGCTAGAATTCTCCTCCAGATAGCGACTGAATTCGACCTAGCTGAAAAGCTAGTGTCGAAAATCCTACCGCCATCAGGACTCGAACCTAGGACCTCCCGGTCAGAGGCGCTGCAGGCTGAGGAGACAGGAGCTATGTTGGGGAAGAGGAGATAGAATCAGCGTCCGTCATGGAACCGTCGGTATTGTCGGCGATTGGGATGTGAACACAGAGTTGATGAAAGTGAGTGAATGTGCTAGAAATGGAAGCAATTGCGAAGCGGTTGGTGATACTGGTGTAAGTTACAGGGATGGTGATGACTGAATCGATTGAATCTACGATATAAATTAGACATAGAGGCGGTCTGCTGGATCATCTGGTGATTGAATACTTTTCTGTTGGTACTGGCGCGCTGTGGTTTCGTGAAGAGGAGACAGCGTTGGTTTTGACAAATCCCATACTCTTAACAATAGAGCAATAACGAAACTACGTGTACACTTATCTATAGCAAACCCAGAAACCATACAAATCATACTAATTGCGGCTGCAAGGTTTTTGAAAGTAAAACGGTAGAGGGCGTAAGTGACAATAACTATGGTGATTAATAATACTAATGCTTTAGCCACTGGACGAGAATCTTCAAACAATCTCAGAAAATATATAGATGATTGTGAAGGGTGTGTTTGAAATTATGAAGTTGACAATACATGTTTAGAAGATTCGTGGCCACAGCTGAAGACACCTCAAGACAGAATCGACAATGGCGACAGTGCTGCCAATTTCGCTGCCTTATGGTGGCTTAGATAAGTGTCCAGTTCTTCCCGGCTTAGAAGCCATTGCCATCGCCACCGCCACCGCCACCACCACCGCCACCACCACCACCACCACCACCACCGCCACCGCCACCGCCACCGCCACCGCCACCGCCACCGCCACCGCAACCACCACCACCGTCTCCGCCGTCCCCTTAGCTGCCGGCTCCACCTTCGCCGCTGCCGCCGCCGCGCCCTGCCCCGCCGCGCCGCCACCGCGGCCTCCGCCCACCGCCACCGCCACCACCGCCCCCGCCTTGCCCCGCCGCGCCCGCCACCACGGCCTCCGCCGTCACCGCCACCGCCACCGCCACCGCCACCGTCTGCATCACCGCCACCGCCACCGCCACCGCCACCATCGCCGCCGCGCCTCGCCCGCCGCCACCCATCGCCGCCGCGCCGCGCCCCCTTCCGCCGCCGCCCCACCCCCGCCGCCGCCCCCAGAGCACCTGGCCTCCGCCGCCACCGCCACCGCCACGCCACCGCCACGCCACCGCCACCGCCACGCCGCCACCGCCACCGCCACCGCCACCGTCACCGTGACCGTCACCGTCACCGTCACCGTCCCCATCACCGTCACCGCCGCCTCTGCCGCCGCCGCCGCCGCCGCCGCCGTCACCTTCATTGCCATCGCAGCAGCGGCTTCCGCTATCGCACCCCTAGACGCATTACTTCCAATATTCATCGCAGGGCGTCGCAGTCTCTGTAGAGCGGGGCGGGGGCGGGGGCGGGGGCGGGGGCGGGGCCGAGGCCGAGGCCGCTAGAGGGTTGTTTGAGGGACCACGCCTGCGAGAAGACTCACCGAGGGGACCTAGGACGCGATAGACGGCTGAGGAACTCCACGGCTGGGGCATCACCAGCTGGAGACCGCATTGGTTGTCCTAGACACTGATTGCTCTAGATACGAAAGCAGTGGGTGTGTAGCTTTTTGTCAGGCAACTACTGTTCCTGGAATATTGGCATGGATGAAAGATAATAACCACGTTGCTCCTCTGTGTAGAGTATTACTTGTTAGTGAAGATTTGTCGTTGTTAATTTACCATCAACGCTCATTACTAACTTTTATTCATAATTCGACCTACGATGATAAAAGAGAGCAGAATGAGAATATTGAAGCTCAAAAAAGTCGTTGATATGTTGATGTTTTTCTAATAAAAGTAATATTTTTTCCCAGAGTTTCGTTTACAATTAAAATGCTTTTAATACCTTTAACGTCAAGATTAAGCCCGAGATATAAAATATATGACGTTATGGCTTCATTTGTAAGCGTCATTTAGTACGGATTAATTTCATCATATTATTAAAAATTTCATTAACTCCGCAAAAATTTGTTAATAAGTACTGCAATTTCATACAATTTTAATATGTTTAAGGTGCCTGTATTTATCTCATAAATGATCCTCAGTGTAAATATTTCTTATTAGAGAACCTCAGACTACATATTGCCGCCCTTCATATACAATTTAGAGACACAAAGGAAACATTGAATTTCATCCTCATTATGAAAGGCTAATCAGCCATTATTTCTACATTTAGTCTAATAATATTGTAATTTCCTTGGTAATCAAAATTTAAGTTCAATTATAACCGTGTATTATGGAATGAGAAAGAGTAATTTGAGAATCCGAATTAATCATAACATTACTTTTTTTAGTGATAAATATCAGTGTAACTCTTCGATACATCAATACGTTGTCTATTCTCTATACAAAACAGATATGAGAGTAAGAAATGAAAACTTCCTTAGCAAAAAAATTAAAACTACCAATATTGTTAGCGTTGTTGGAATCCACGTTTTTTTATGGACACAGGGAAATATTCGATTGAACTTATTCCTGATTAAGTGAATCGAGAGTGCAGTTATATATTAAACAACCACGATCCTATTGCAAACTCTGGCTCTTTTTGGGTTGTTATTTACTCTGTCTGCAGCTTACAAGAATCTCTTTGCTGCACTTTAGTATTTTTCCCAGTGTTGACGTATGACAGAAAAACAATTATAGGATAATTCTATAATTAGAATTTCTTCATATCTCAAATTTTCTTCGTGCCTCCTAGATGTTTATACATTTAGAATTAGATAACTCAAGCCTCTTTATATTGAAGTACTGAAAAAATATAATACGTTTAGATACGAATATCGTCCTTTGATCCATATTGCACAACATGATTTTTTCATCTGATTTTAGTGATTCCGGGCGCATCAACTGTTAAGGTTATTAATCTCCTAAATGTAGTGAATGGTTCTTTCTTGATTGATTGATTGAGATTGATTTTTTCGTGTTTCCGGGCGCGTCAACTACTTCGGTCATTAGTCCCGTTAGTGTAGTGCATGTTTCTTCTCGGGAGATGGCGGTGATCTTCCCTCGCTGGATGGCGAGATCCGGCGCCGACCTACCGTCGGCTAGTGGGGTTTCCCCCTAACCAGGACTCTCCCACCAGTGGGGCACCGCTCCAGCCGGGACAAGCTCTAAGCTCCCGACCGGTCTCCTGGAATATGTGGTAGTGTAGTGCATGTTAGTGTAAGTGTGTGTGTGTGTGTGTGTGTGTAAGGGGAGAGGATAGGACAAGGAAGAGGAAGGACAGATCGCGCGCGGTCCGTGGCCCGTTTGGTAGGGTACTGCTCGGGCATTCGCCTGGTGTTGATCGGAGAAACCACGGAAAACTACCGATCAGAGCAGCCGGCCGCTAGAATTCTCCTCCAGGCAGCGACTGAATTTGACCTAGCTGAAAAGCTAGTGTCGAAAATCCTGCCGCCGTGGGGAGTGGGAACCTAGGACCTCACGGTTAGAGGCGCTACAGTGACATCAGTTGATGCACTGAGCTACCGCTCCCGGTGGTTCTTTCTTTTTATCTCGGAAGGTGGCAGTGACTTTACCCCACTCGTGGGCGAGATTCGGCACCGTTCTACTATGTCGACTTGTGGAGGTTTTCCCCTACCTAGTAACTCCCTCCAGCGGGGTGTCTCGGCTTGGAGAAGCTCAAATCTCCCGACTTGTCTCCTGACATGTGTAGTATTGTAGTGTATGTAAGTGTATGTGTAAGTAAAGAGTGAGTATAGGACAAGAAAGATGAAGTGAAGATCGTGCGTGGCCCATTTGTTGGGGGTACTCCTCCGACACTCGCCTGGTGTGGAATGGAGAAAACACTAAAAAGTACTGATCAGAACAGCCGGCTGCTATAATTCTCATCCACACAGGAGTTGAACTCGACCTAGCTATGAAGCTAGTGTCGAAAATTCTGCCACCATCGGGACACGAACCCTAAGACCTCCTGGGGAGAAACGCTGCAATGACGTCCGTTGATGTCCTGAACAATCTAAGCCGGTTTCATATGATCTTAAACTCGATCTGAATCTATGTCGTCTTCCGTTCACAGCATTCCCATCCCTGAGTCTTTAGGGGGAGGGAGTCGTTGGTTGGGGTTTCTCCGCAGGTATGGCGCGGGCGGTGCGGCGTGGGTGGTGCAGCGTTGTAGGAGCGGCGTGGGCGGTGCGGCGTGGACGGTGCGGCGTGGGCGGTGCGGCGTGGGCGGTGCGGTGTGGGCGGTGCGGCGTGGGCGGTGCGGTGTGGGCGGTGCGGCGTGGGCGGTGCGGCGTGGGCGGTGCGGCGTGGGTGGTGCGGCGTGGGCGGTGCGGCGTGGGCGGTGCGGCGTGGGCGGTGCGGCGCGGGCATTGCGGCGTGGGCGGTGCGGCGTGGGCGGTGCGGCGTTGGCAGTGCGGCGTGGGCGGTGCGGCGTGGGCTGTGCGGCGCGGGCGGTGCGGCGTGGGCGGTGCGGCGTGGGCGGTGCGGCGTGGGCGGTGCAGCGTGGGCGGTGCGGCGTGGGCGGTAATGCCTTGGCGGGGTGGCTCGAGCGGCAGAACGAGAGTTGCCAGTGAAGTTGCGGGCGATGACAAGGACGCATCGCAGTCCTCATTTTTTTCTCTTGCTTTCTCCAAAACGCCTCCACCTTCCCTCGCCTCGGCTAGATACGGCGCCTGTATTTGGTGCAGATATGAAATATCTCTCGCGATGTAACGTGCCACTTTATCGTGTCTGCTGGTGCATAACACACGTTCGGCTGCAGATATGGACGTATAGTTGCCCAGAGAAATAGCTCTCGTTTTGAAAACGAGGTGTCAAGATTTTTAATATATGAAATCATTGACATTTACTGAAGACCTGCTGTTTATTAAAGGACCAAATACAAATTTACTGTTATAAAACACTCATTTTTAGAAGTAATTTTGTTTTACCTACCATTATGTAGCGCGAGATGTCATAGTAATTGTTAACTATTGCTAATTATTATCTATTGTTGGGATGCTCATTGCTAACTATGAAAGAAATGTTAATTGTTAACTATTACTAGTTTTACGTCTCCTTTGTTAAGTTTTCTTAATAGTAACCAGTTTTTATTTGTATATTGAATCTTTCCAGTCGGTTTGTTTTTCCTGCGCTCCTCTTTGAACTACCGAACTTCATCGAAAAATGCCTTCTGTATCCTTATCTATTTCTTTTATCCTTACCTACCCACTTCTTCCTTTCTAATAGGTCTAAAAGTCTGTCATTTGCTTCTGAACTCATTATTTATAGACCTATGTGGACTGGATTTTTTCATCAACATTCATTCAGAAAGTAACTTTGTGAAAAGTTCGAAGAACTCTATTAGGGATTCTTTAAGCTCTTTTCGCAGTTTTTACTGGCTTTCATTACTTCCCGGTGTTGTTTGTCCGAGCTTTCCTGGATGAAAGCGGACGCACTTAAACGTGAGTTGCCGCAGATTCTCCGCATTAAGAGAAAAAAGAATTAAGAGGTGCGTGACTGATCGCACTGGGTGCTGAAATGAATCCGCCAATCGGAAACGAAACACCAGCCGATGAAGTTGTGCTGCGGAAAATTGGCATTGTTATTGGGGGGTAAATAAACACGGCAAATCGCGGTCGTCGCCGCCGAGAGATTGAAAACGGGGACGGGGAGCGGCGCGCGAGGAAGATGGCGAAAAGCAGTTGGAGAAGATGAGGCGTGAGGGGGGGGCGGTCGATGGGGAAAAGAGAGCGTAGGCTGGCCTCCGAGGTCAGAAGGAGACAGCAAAGACAGCGAGGGAACGACGATGATAGGATGACTAGGGTGTTTTTGGCGTAGGTCATGAGTAGACACGTAATTTTTAGACAAATACCTATTGTACTGTTTCGAAATATTCTAGGCTAATAATTAATTATAAACATACTCTATGACTTAAAGATCTTACATCGACCACATTTATATATCCTAAAACAACTATAACAACATTAGAGCAAAAAAATGTCATTTTCTATTAGTGATATAATTTTTCATCTATGCATCTATCCAGATATATAAATTGATTTTCGTGTGCAGAATTGCATATATCTCCTCTCCAGCTGCTGCAATCGTAACCATCGATGGAACAGCGATAATTCATAATAATCCTGACATTTGTGAGAAATTGGAGCTGGAAAGAACCCTAAATATGGATTTTACGACCAAAATTGGATGTGTTCACCTCATATTGTGGAGTTGATTCCAATACCTTCTCCTTCCTGTACAGTATGGGGACGAAAACAGAAAAAAATGTATAAGTGAATAAAATTGATTTTGAACATCAGGCTCAATCTAACTACTTTGAAGTGTAATTTCGAATTAACGAGATGCAGTTCTGCATCAAAAATTCTATTGAGTGAAACCTCAGGAGACGGCACAGTTCACTACCAATTTTCCCGGCTTTAAAATATGCATCACATGGGTAGAAATCGATATATTATTTTCTGCGTTTACAATAATGAAAAAACAGATTCCAGACAATTTACAATAAGTGTTGATTCTATATTGTGAGGCAAATTGTGGGCAATCATTTAATTTCTGAACTTTAAGAGAGAAATTCCCTTCATTGTATGATGTATCTCTATTTACTATAATTATAATTTGTCACATAATATGATTGTATCTCTATTTACTATACTTATAATTTGTTACTTACATTTCTAATTATATTCATTTTATTATATCCTTCTAAATTTGTAATAAAACAATTTTAAGTAAAACTTTATTTCGAATCGATATTTTATTTCAGATATTATAAAGCCTATTTTGACTTTAAAAAGGCTATTTTAGATGCATAAAATTGGAGATTTTGAAGCCTAAAAATCCGAAGTTTTGTTTCGAGGACGGTGAGCTGCCACAGAAGTGGAACAGGAGAAGGGAAGAGGAGGGCAGTCGAGTGAGAGAATTCGGGATTGCGAAGAAAGGGAATTTGAACGGCGGATTCCTAGGATCACCTGGGCTTGGCGCAAGTGGAAGCGAACAGAGAGTCCGAGTGTGGAAGAAGCCGTGAGTTGAAATGGTGACGAAGTGGGGAGACTCAACTGTGGAAGCACCAGATGGGCGGGAGAGCAGACTGTGAATCTAGAGCGGAACTTCGATGAAGGAGAAAGACAAAATAACACAAGGGTAATGCAAGCAACCAGAATTGCCGGAGAAACTCCGTGGAGAGTGCAAAGAATCTGCGGAAGACGTTAGGATGCGAGACTATATGAAAGTGGGGAGGGGGGCAATGGACAAGACGAGCATAGCAGGAGGGCAGGAGGGCAGGAAGGACACGGAGGACGGAGAACGTCGGGTGGTGGGAAGTAGGGCAGCAGGATTGTATAGGGTTGGCACAGAGAAAACGGTGTGGACGTCGGAAACAACCGGAAAGACGTGAGAAGTGGCTAAACGGCCAGAGTGGAAAAGGAGGTGGAGACAGTCTGAGGAGTTGCAGGAGCGATGGGGGCGGCAAGTACGCGGGGACGGTGGAGAAGCGTAGGGGGACGGGGAACGGGGGCGGGATGGAGGCGGGGGCGGGGGCGATGGGGTGCCAAGTGGGCGGGACCGGAGAGGAGAGCGGAGCGGGAATGGGGTGCGGGGGCGGGACGGAGGCGATGGGGTGACAAGTGGGCGGGGCCGGTGAAGACAGCGGAGCTGGGACGGGCGGGAATGGGGTGCGGGACGGAACCGAGTTGGCGGCGATGGGACGGCAAGTGCGCGGGGACGGAGGAGAAGCGTAGGGGGACGGGGGACGGGTGCAGAACGGAGGCGGCGGCGATGGGGTGACAAGTGGGCGGGACCGGAGGGGACAGCAGAGCGGGGACGGGCGGGAACGGGGTGTGGGGCTAGACGGAAGTGGTGGCGATGGTGGGACAAATGGGCGGGACCGGTGAGGACAGCGGAGTGAGGACTGGCGGGGACGGGGTGCGGGGCGGGATGCAGGCGATGGTGCGACAAGTGGGCGGGACCAGTGAGGACAGCGGAGCGGGGACGGGGTGCGAGGGCGGGTCGGAAGCGGAGGCGATGCGGGCGGCAAGTGGAGGCGGGGCCGGGGAGGACAGCGGATAGGAAGCCGAAGTGCGGGGGCGGGGCGGAACGGAGGCAGGGCGGGCAGTGGGGGTAGGTTATGAGGCGGCTGCGTGCGCGAGGCGCGGCGCGGGGGCTTTGCCTAATGGCCTCCTCGTGCGTCTTGAGACATTCCGCGGAGTCGCCTTCTGCCGACTTTTCGAAAGCACCGCAACAGCGCGCTCTGTGGTTCGGGTCTGGCAGCGTCTGCGGGAGGCAGCACACGTCTAACGAACGTGGATGAATTTCTGAATTGTATGAAAGGGTTCTTTAGAGACATTTTAAATGTTTACTTAACCAAGTGAACCGTGTTATAAGAGACCAATATCTCTCCAAGTTACATAGGTTGCTCGAAGTTCCCCTGTGCTTCCAGATTTGAAGTTGGGGGAGCACTGCAAGTCAAATAAATAATTTTACATAGTTATAATAAATAGATGCCGTTATTCACTAACTTTAGAATGAGAATTCAATATCATTAAACGACCATTAAATGTAATTACTGTATATTGAAGAGAATTGAAGAGTTGTCATTGTAAACAATTTATTTAGCACATACCATTTATTAGGAGTGATCATAAAAAGTGATTTTAATAAAAATCTTTAAATCCTGAATTCTTGTTGTTTAATTATTTCCATCGCAGATTAAAATATAACTGGTCAATCGCAGGTTTCGGGAGTGTAGCGGTATGAAATAGGGTCAATGAAAGAGAGAGAGAGAGAGAGAGAGAGAGAGAGAGAGAGTCATTGCTCCAATAAATACTAGCATTTATTCTAGATATAAACTTTCATTCAATAGAAAATATTTAATTAATTTAAAATGAACATTATAATTCCAAACAGTAGTAGGTACACCAATTAGGTACATTACACCAAAACTATTCAGAATTATGCCTTCCTTGTAACTTATAGCGCAGATTTCTTAAATGTATTGTTTCAATTAGCCATCGAAGTATCACATACAATTATACATAAAAGGAGAGGGAGACGCGAGACCCGTTCGCAAACGATTGCAACGTTACGACTCCCGTTAACAACTGTGATTCGGGAACGATTACGACTTGACGTGCCTTGGGGTACCTGATCCTCGCCCTTTTCAAACGAGTTTGAACACTTTGTTTTGTACACTCCATTAAAAGTGCATGAGTTATAGTAATCCTTAAATATCTTGATTATTGTATGCTATGTTCATTTCGTTTAGTCAAAGGTATAAAAAAATATTCATATTGTTTGGCTAATAAAATTTCATAAAAACATAATAAAATGTATATTCGCACGATAACTAATTAGATCTAATGTAAATGTTCAAGTAATTGATTGAAAATATGAATACATCAAAAAGACTGGTAGCACAAGAAATTACATTAACTGACCCGTATTACTTGTCACAATTATAAACGTCAGTCAAAATAAATCTAAACAAAGGATTATACCAATTATTTCATGCTTATTTTCACTTCAAAACGGCATTTGTCTATCCCCAATCAATAATCTCATTTTCAGCAAATCAACATTTCAAGCTATGAACAACTTCGTCAACATTTCAAGCTGTGAACAACTTATAGAGAAAGCAGTTTTTGTGGTTACATCTTCCTTTCTCTATTGTTATATCAATCAAAATGATTAAAGCATTAACAATAATTCCCTACCAGAGTAGCAATTGCCCACTCCTTAATACACTCGTGTACTTGATGCCATAGTATCACGCATTGCAACGTTATTCATTGCGACGAGCGCACCGGTAGCGACGCGCGTCGCGACCTCTCGTTAAAGCGAGGCACCGCAGCGGCAACGGAGGACCGGCGTCCGCACTGGAGCTCGCAGAAGCGTTTATGCAAATCCCGGAGCGATCTCTGCGCCGCGGCGCCGACGCCTCGCCCGAGACGCCCGTCACAGCGGATCCCCTCCCCGACGCACAGCGACGCATCTCTGTGACACGCCCCCGCCCCACCCCCTGCCCACGCACACGCATCAGCAAACGCGCCAGCCCGCCCGCCCGCAGCCCCCGGACTCCACACCATACTGTCTTGGCCCACTTCCAGACATTGCCCAGACCCCTCAAGACCCCTCAATTGACCCCACCCACCCGTCCAGACCCCGCCACCCCGTCCAGACCCTCCAGACCCGCCCAGACTCCGCCCCAGACCCTCCCCAGACCCGCCCCTGACCCCGCCCACCCCTGCCCCAGACCCCGCCCACAGATCCCCGTTCACACCCCGCCCAGTTCAGACCCCGCCCACACCCCTGCCCACAGACCCCGCCCCAGACACCCCGCCCACAGACCCCGCCCCACAGCCCCCGCCCACACACCCCGCCCACAGACCCCCGCCCACACACCCCGCCACACCCCGCCCACCCCCGCCCACAGACCCCGCCCACAGACCCCGCCCACACCCGCCGCCCACCCCGCCCACAGACCCCCCCCACACTCCCACACTCCCCACACCGCCTCCAGACCCCGCCTCCAGACCCAGCCTCCAGACCCCGCCTCCAGAACCCGCCTCCAGACCTCCACACCCCGCCTCCACACCCCGCCTCCACACCCCGCCTCCACACTCCACTCGTGCCTTAGACCGCAACCACTCTGCCATGATATCCTCTTCCGCCCCCCCCCTTTCCTCTTCAATTCATCCAGAAGCACCGCCGCCACCGCCGCCTCCTCGATGCCCCGGGTTGCATGTCGCCGTCCTCGTCGCTACCCAGGCAACTGCCCTCTCTCGACGTCTGCCGCCTTGCCCCTTCTCACCCGCCTCCGACGTCTTCAACATGACCGACGCCTCCGACTCCTCCCTCCCCTTCGCTTCCTCTGTCGATGGCTGCAGCCCGCGCATTTCTCTGACGCTTTTACCCTCAACATTGTTACCTTCGCTCCACACCTGACACCGCTACCTTCCCTGCCCCGACACCACTGCTGCTGTTGCCAACGACACCGCTGCAGCTCTCGGTTTTACCCTCTGGTGCCGCCTCCAACAGCCCGCCCGGCGCGCCGACGTTTCTCATTTTATTTATCCGCTGATGTGTAATTTCTTTCCGCCTTTCCTTTCCGTCTTTTTCGCGGCTCGCGTCTTCCTTTTTCACGCGTGTTGCGCAGCCGCGATTTGATGAATACGCCGCAACACTTCGCTTCACCGCACTCATCTCGCCTGCATTTGTCGCACTTGTTCGTTAGGGGGCTTTTAAAATTTCGTAAAAATCTCCTGAGGAAACATCGTTACCGCGCTTGCCTCCGCTGATCTCCGGAGCGGTTGCCGGGTATCGACCCCGCGGTCCTATCTAGGCGGGCGTGCATAAATAAACCCGGGTGCCGCCTTCGTAGCTCGCATGTATATTTAACGGGCGCTCTTAACTCTATCTCTCGGCTTGCTGCTGACCTGGCCTTTCGTGCTCCATCAAGCAACTGCCCCGACCAATTACCCCATGGCGCGTTTCCACCCCTCTCGCGCCCCATCCTCCCTCCCCCTCGTTACCCCCACGGCGGGAACACGGCCCCCTCAGTCGGTTGCTACGTAACAACGCGGGTTCTCCGGGAGGTAATTTAGGCAGGCCGCCATCCCCCTCCCCCACGCCCCCTCGTGGTGGGGGCCCTTAAAAGATTTTTGAGTAAATAAAATGGGTGCGCAGTCAACTAGCTTCGGCGTCTTTTTATCTCGACTTCAGAGAAATTCCTCCCCTTTAACCTTGTGCGCGGCGTGTTAGCACGGCTCACTGTTCTCTTTATGACACGATCTTTAGATTTTTCATTATGGAAGGAAAATAAAATGTCGGGAGAAAGGGTCGCTTTTCGGCTATGTATGACGATGCGAGCAGGTAACTAAAGAGTCCGGTGCAGAAGAGAAATATTGGAGATCCAATAGAAAGCGGAGGTCGAAATTCCGTATTAAAGCAAATTACTTTCTTTTGAAAAACATTATTATGAGCCCTATCAACTTCAGCCTGATGTATTTGATCCGCTTTGAGACGATGAACACTTTCTTTTCATGGGCCTTTGATTATCGCTGCATTTTGCACATTTCGATTGAAGTACTGTGTGTTTTCTAAAATACACTAAAGAACTTGAAATCTTTGAATTCAAAATGATCATGAACTTTTGAATGTTTCCGTAAAACGTTTATAGTTTATTTTGTATTTCAAATATTTTAAACTGCAATTTAACTTGTTCTTATGTTGTGTTAATTCGTTGTCAAGATTAATAGTTCGGCAAGGAAATATTTGTAGTTATTTTCTGATATTTTCGGCAGAATCAGTTTGAAAAAGTATAACTGAGTAATGAATGACCGTATTGCTGCGGCTACCCTTACTAACACGCAACAAAGTGAATCACTCCCAACGCCAATAAAATAGCTTTTGTAAAAACCGTGGACCCGTGAATCCGTCCAACTGTCAGAATTTTTAAATTATGTTTCAACCAAATTAGAATGAAATCAACTATAAAAACACATTTCCATCGAAATAGTTTCATTTCCTAAAGGAAATGCAAGCGACTTTGAATTACAATAATTTCGCAGTTCCCTTCAATATGTTTCGTTAACGAAGAAAGGAGTTCTTTATTATATCAAAACCAAAACTTAACCCAACAAAGTCAATCACATTAACGATTGATCGGTTGAAGAATCTGTCCTGTTCTCTCTCAAATAAATTCCGTCTACAAAATCACTTTACTGATGAAATTTAATATCGTGTCTCCCTTTACCGGGAACTTCATTTGATCAACTCAATGTATTGTCCGATTTATTGTGTTGTGAAATTGAATGAAATACAATACACATATTTATGGTTATGGTTATGATATGGTCTATTTGAAAAGGAATTGACATGAAACAAATTCTTTATTTTAAATATTGTAACAGCAATTATTGAAAACATGGAGTTCTTAAGCAGTTATTAAAAACCCGCATAACGCATTCCCCAGAAACATTTTCGGAGAAAATTAATTAACGCCCATGAAATAATATTGGTATCAAACAGAAACAATTCAAAATACAGAAAAACAATTTGAGCCATGGCATTCCCACACATTTATTGGAAATTTAACCGGATTTCAAGCCTCCCCGCTTTCCATTCATACCAACCCTGTACGTATTTTAAATAAGTGTATACGGGGGCAGCGGGCGTATTTATGTCCGGCGGGAAGCCCACAACGCGGCGTATCTGATCGCCCTCCCCAGCTCTCCCTCCCGCGCCGCTCCGCGCTGTTCAACAAAGAAATTTACGATATTTCCGAAGTTGAGCGAGCGGGAAGCGCGTGGCTGCTCACATTCCCCGCCCCTCCCCTCGCCCCCCCACCCCACACGCGCGGGGGCGGCTCTCCCGGGGGGCCCTCCTTATCACATACTTTCTCGTTTCACGCCGACTGCATCACAATATTGGATCCGGCTGAAAACAAAGAGCTCCCAAGACTAAAGGAGACTGCGGCGGGGGCGGGGCGAGGCGGGGCGGGGCAGGGCGGGGCGGGACGCCGATGGCTGCGACCCCGGCGCCACCGCCGCCCATCCGGAACATAAGATGCGCCGCCGGCGCGGAGCGTCGCGACGCGTCGCATCGCGTCGCATCGGTCGGGACGCTCGCTCCGGAGCGGCGCGGCGCCGATGGCCGCACACACTGGCCGGAACCCTGGCTAACTGAAGCACACACAAAACATTTCTAACAGTTCTTATTTATACACACTTCTAAACACTTCAATTAACCAGGAACCAAAATATTTCATAATTTTTACTTTCTCGTATACGTACGGAGTAATAATATTCATAGTTTAGAGAAAGTTATGTAATGTTGCGCGAAAAAAACGCGAATTTTTGGCGGAAAAAATTCATTGCCGGGCCCAGACAACGTAAAAGTGGATAAATCCAGTTGATAAATTAACAAAAGTAAATCCTCTAACACATGGTGTAGCCAGAATCCTATTTTGTGGGTTCTTGAGACTGAAAAGACAATTGACGCCAAAACGTCCGTCCGTCCGTCCGTTAATGAACACCACTAGAACCTAAACCATACGTAGGAGTTTTTCGAAATTGAAGAAATCTCTGGCCATCTGGCTCTAGTTGAAACTTTGAAATTTTGAAAAGCATTCTTTAAAATTTGGGGGTACATCACATGAAATTCCTGGGACGTTTTCAAACGTTGCTCAAAAACGGCAAGGTGACATAGGTCCGATTTTCACCGTTAACTCTGAATTTTCAATAATTACAAAAGTTTGAATTTTCTTCAGCGTCTTCCTACTACTATAAAATTGAAGATAGAGATTTTCCATTCAAATAAATTTTTTTGTCCATAAGACTCATTAAGGTCATGTACATTTTCTTGAAAATTGTAGTAGTTTTTACGCAATATTGGGTGCAATTTTTGCAATTTAAAAAAATAAAAAACAATATTTTCTTTAAAAAGGGTGCAAATTTTTTCTTTCAACTTTTGATAAGGATAGGCTAAATGCTGTCTATAAGATGACATAAACGCCATATTGCTCTATTCTTTTGTTTTTTCGAAAATTACAAAAATGTATTTTCTTTTATCTCTCGCGTCGTTAATATTTACATTGTCAGCAATTTGTACACATTATTTATGAGTGCTTTAAATAATGGCGTATAAAATTTCTCTATATATTTCTCACAAAAATGGCTCTAAATTTTTTCTTTAAACGTTTCCAACAGGTAGTGCTAATTACACTGTTTATTGTGACGTAAAGTTCAGTTTGTTGTATTCTTTGATTTTTCAAAAATTACATAAATGAAATTTTCTTGAAATATCCCTCACGCCATCAATATTTACATTTTCAGTAATTTTTATACCATATTGCATTTATGAGTGAAAGTGTTTAGTATGACTTTAAATGAAGTTTTTCGAAAACTCAATAGATTTCTGTGAAAAGAGCTTCAAATTTCGGATTCACAGAAATGCTTAGACGCCGTTTTCTTAAAAATGCTCAAAATATTTCAATGAAAATTGCCACTTAGAACGAAGTTTCACTTTTCTTTACTATTAGTAAAGTAATATTTCAAAACTACCATTACGAAACCGAAAAGTTGAGAAAATTTCAAAAAAATGTACTTTGGGCGGCGATAGATGGCAGCTGGCAAGAGGATGGGGCAAGACCGTATAGCCAGTTCAGGCAATTATAAAACTTTACTATGAGAAAGTCTGTGCTATTCTGTAGCACCACTAATTATATATTTCTACCACTGACTTCTGGTCCTTTTACGCTCATGAGTCATAATTACATAACAGTCGACTTTTATGAACTACAAGTCAATCTTCATGAGTATTATTTGCACAGGTACTTGCAAGCGTGGTGGTTTACACCGCCTCGCAAACCGCGGGCCACAATGCTGAAGCATCGGCTGCGATCATTCATTGGCTGTGCAAGTTGACAAAACAGGTAGTACTTGGCAACGTGTGAGGGAGAAACTTATTTTATCGATTTGAAAGTAATTACAACTTTGCTGCCCAATACGAGTTCGGAAACCAAAGAGAGCTTATCGGCTTGCAACACCCTCCATCGTTCTTGATTTTATCCTCCAAGTAGCAAACTTCAATGAAAGAGTGGTTACTAGGTTTCCTTCGAGTAAGAAAGGCGTGCTGATTTCATTTACAGTTAGGTAACTTACACATGTCCTTTATTTGTAAGTTTAAGAAATGATACCTGATGGAATGAAAATGTTTCAAAGAACAGTCAGTACGAAACACGTGAGGACGGAGTTTTTCTGAAAGGTATAAATTCTATTCGTTAGTCTCAGCATTCATCGACAACCATTCTTGTCATTATTTTGATAACCACCAACTTTTGAGGGGATGAGCAGTCACTAATTACTGGCGTCATCAAAGTTGTACATGGTTCGGTATAATAAAATGCCTTATTCACAAGGTCGAGAAGTAAAAATTCACCAGCGTGACTGTTTATAATTTTTGCCTAACACAGTTTTCATTATCTATAAGTTATAAGTGGATATTTGGAATACTTTCTTAAAAACATTTTAGAGTTTTAAAGGCATGTCTTAAATTGCCTTTTAATTAATCCGTATTTCTCCAAATTCCGGCAAAATTGTGTGAACTAACAAAATTAAATTGCCAATTGAAACAAATTGATTGATGTCAGCTGCCCCGACGTCCCCCTTTAAAATGGCGTCCGTTTAAAAGTGTATTTTCTGATAGGAAAGAACACAACAGTTGATACTGGCGTGGCCAGGTTGTAAAAAAAATAATATCAAACTTTAGGAAATTAACATCAGATCAATACGGCAAAATATAGAATGGCAAGTACAGAATCAGAATAATTCATCGCCTCCACTCAATTCCAATCAACATCAATCGGTCTCTGTTTGCAGGGAGAATTATGTCATTTAAATGACAATTATAGTTCATTATAATGAGTTCAAAGTGGATAAAACGTTGTACAATGATCGTGACGTCTCTTCTTATTTCAGTACTCGATTGATTATCAAACTCAATTTACACCCCCGTCTTAAACTTCTCTAATCTCGTATTGTAATAAGGTGGCTTCCAAAATTTATTTCTTAAATGTCTATTGTAGTAAACCCATATAGTTACAGTTTTTCATGGACGTGTTTCGCGTGTCTTGTGGACGCGTTTGGGCCCTTTTCTGACCACTGTGCGTTGCCAGCGCAAACTCTGCGCGAGACGGATCTCCGTAGCCCTCGTCGCGACGGTCCATGCAGCGCCATCGGCCGCTTTTGTCCTCGGTGGGTTATGCCAGAGGAGACGGACCGTCAACCCAAAATTTGACTTATTTCTCTTTCAGAGGGTTTTTATTTAGGGGTTGAGGGTGAACCGCAGATCACCCTGTGATTCATCCAATGATAGGAATGATAAATTACAAACATACATTTTGCATTATTCATAAGCAATAATCAAAAATAGTGAGAAGGGACCGAAAATCATGTGTACATTAAGCATTATTTTATAGAAAGTAGGACAGGGCAACGGACTGACCGACAGACAGATAGAAAAACAGAAACTGACAGGACTGACGGACAGGGACTGACGGACAGGACTGACGGACAGGACACACGGACAGGGACTGACGGACAGGGACGGACAGGACAGATGGACAGAGACAGACGGACAGGACTGACGGACAGGGACTGACGGACAGGACTGACGGACAGGACTGACGGACAGGACAGACGGACAGAGACAGACGGACAGGACAGACGGACAGGACAGACGGACAGAGACTGACGGACAGGGACTGACGGACAGGGACTGACGGACAGGGACTGACGGACAGGGACTGACGGACAGGGACTGACGGACAGGGACTGACGGACAGGGACTGACGGACAGATGTACAGACTGAATGCCGAAAACTAATTTGTTGGGTAACATGGACCTAAAAAACATGGATTCTAACTACGTTTCGTATCCAAGAAAGTAATTTGCTACAAGTCGAGCAAAAATTCGACATTTTCGAAATCAAAAACCCCCAAAATGTTCTGACAAAAATGACACTTTTTACTACAACTTTACATTTTATCTAGTGTAGGGAACTAAGAAGTAATGAAAAGCATCTGAAACTTGAACAAATGTAATACTCTTACATTCTCCGTTTTTAAGATCATTGTTTCTCGGCAATTTTCAATTCCAATCAATACCGTGAAAGTGAAACAAAATTCAAGACCATTCTCAATCTATTTTGCATCATTCCCATCCCCTGAATGTGTTAGAAAATGTTTAAATCTCAAAGGTCGCGAAGTGTGCATGGTGATTCTGGTGTTGGAGCACGTGACGAGCATAACCATCAACTTCCATCCCTTCCGGTCTCACTCGGTTACCCCTGCAAAATGCTCCGTACCGCCCTGACGTGTTTAATAAATCGATGTCTCTCCTTCCCTCCTTCCCGCCTAGCTCTCCCGGGAGCTGCAACGCCAGCTCCCAAGCCACTCCGGGAGACATTTATCTGCGGATCGAAATGGATTTATGGTCGGAGTGATCAGTCCATGTACTACGCTAAAAGGAAAGAATGTAGAGAGGGAAGGTAGCACTCGAGTTGTGCTAAACTTTGTTACTCCTGCTTGAGGGGGAAGTGACGTTGTAAAACACGAAAGTGTGTAGTCCTGTCGGTGCTTTCTGAATTTTTTTTTTTGTGAAGTAAAAAACTTGTTTCAAGAAGTTCAGGAAATGGTGGGAGAATGGTGAATAATAGAGAACGGTGCTTGAGTGAGTATGTTGCACTAATTGCACCATGTGGTTGTCGTACAATTGAAAAAATTATGCCAGTTAACTTAAAACATTGACACCTGTAGAATGTTTTCTTATATTTTGCGTAAATGCTTCGAACACGTAATCGCATAAAAGCTTCATATACTTAATTTGTAGTTGACACCAAGTGAAATATCGATTATTGAAATCATTTGTGGGTCACAACATGACAATAATTACAATAATTCAGATTTAAACTGGATACATTTTTCATATTTATCAAGAGTATTATTAAAGAATGCTTATGATTCGTAAAATGATTTTATCCACTTAATTATCTAAAGTAAATTCACAACGAAGTGTCAAACTTTACAGAAAGTATACAGTTTCGTAATAGGAATTATTAAAACACAATTGTTGCATGAAAACAGCTCGTATATTACTAATTTTCAATGCGCACAGAAAATGAAACAAAACCAAGAAGTCTCCAGCCATGTGTGAGATGTCTGTGATGTCGTTACACACCAGGAACTTGGAAAAACAATACGACAGATTGGATTATGACTGAAAACAGCTAATATTTCATTGAGTTATTTCATATATACTACCTATGCGGACGGACAGACAAACATTTGTCGGAAACCAATTTTTCGATGTGAAGAAAGCACCAATTGTTTATTCTGACTAACATGTTGGAGAAAGTAGTTTACTACATTGGAACAACATTTGTCCCCTTTTCTGACATCAGGGTCGTATATAAACAGATTTTCAGGGGGAAATTGCCACTTTCCGCTGCCGTATTAAAATACGGTACCTTCTCTTTACAATGTAAGTACTATGTAGTAGATGAGAAAGACTATTCTCCTATATCTCCTAATAAATCAAGAATGAACCCAGACCTTAACATATACTTCTAATTTTGAATTGACACGTACATTATTAGGGAAATTATGCAAACTGAAAACTATGCAGCCCCCGGCCATGCGAGAGATGTAAATGGTTTACTGGGATACCCGAGACCTCCAGATAAATCCAAAAACTATGAAACTGTTTCGATAGATTGATTGATTTTTTCGTGTTTCCGGGCACGTCAACTGCTTTGATCATTAGTCCCGTGAGTGTAGCTCATGTTCTTTCTCGGGAGGTGGCGGTGAAGTTCCCCTGCTGGATGGCGAGATCCGGCGCCGACATACCGTCGGCTAGTGGGATTTCCCCCTAACCAGGACTCTCCCACCAGCGGGGCACCGCCCCAGCCGGGTCAAGCTCTAAGCTCCCGACCGGTCTCCCGGAATATGTGATAGTGTAGTGCATGTTAGTGTAAGTGTGTGTGTAAGGGGAGAGGATAGGACAAGGAAGAGGAAGGACAGATCGCGCGCGGTCCGTGGCCCGTTTAGTAGGGTACTGCTCCGGCATTCGCCTGGTGTTGATCGGAGAAACCACGGAAAACTACCGATGAGAGCAGCCGGCAGCTAGAATTCTCCTCCAGACAGCGACTGAATCCGACCTAGCTGAAAAGCTAGTGTCAAAAGTCCTGGAACCTAGGACCTCCCGGTCAGAGGCCCTGTAGTGACATCACTTGATGCACTGAGCTACCGCTACCGGTGAAACTGTTTCGATTTTGTCTTCAAATTCAAAAAGTTGATTGTGTTATTCCGCACATTCTAAAAATGCTTGTGCCGACTGAACTCTCATACTCAGTGCGTCAGTGCTCACAACACAGCTAACTGCATGTGACAACAGTACTCCAATGAAGACGCCCCCACCATTAAATTTTTGCTACTCTCTATTGGGATATTTTGCGCAACTTTTTTGATATTCTTGGTTGTAAAGAACTATTGTAATGTTATTATACATATGTTGCTTCAGTATCCCTGAAGGCTGTTTTGTTAAAATGTTTAATATATTGTAGTATTATATGAGAGTATTTGATTTGTTGTTCTTGAGCATGTGTGCTACGTTTTGGAAAAACATTTTGTGTGGTTTTGTTCAACATCATTTTTGCTGTTGAAGGCCACTATCTAACAACTATATTCAGTTTAGTAATAAGAATTATTAGAACACAAGTGTTCCACGAATCCACTGTCTCTTAGTAACTACCATCAACTTTAGACATTCACTTGTCGTAAGATGAATTGTCAAATTAACACGAGAATTGTAGTACATTGGATTTTTTATAAAATGTTATTAATTAAATAAATAAAAATTAATATCAGATTGTCACCTTTTGTAGAATGAATAGTCAAATTTAATCGAAAATTATTTTATAACATATTGGAATGTTAAGAAAATGGATCAAACGTACAATTTTCCTGTCAGAGCATCTTATTACAAAACTCATTTCGTAAAGAACTAGAATAACTTATTAATATATTAAAAACACCCTTATTAATATTGTTTGTCGGGATGACAGCGAATGTTTTCGCCAAAGCTGTTTTCACCTTCTGTATAAGTTTACAAGTTCTTCTGCTTTCGCAATTTTCTCATTATTTTATTACAATTACTTAATATGAATTGATTATTATTTTATTATTTCAAGCGTGAAAGTCTTAAGTAGTTTTGGAAAACTAGGAGTGAAAGAAATAAAAAGCTAGCATTATCAGCATTTCTAATAACGAAAAAATCCGTTAGAATGGTTTATTTTTTCCTCAGGACAAGCACAAAACGTCAAATGCCTTCCTTGTTCGCAAAGGATATGTCACTCCAAGCGTTATGATCGTTTTTGTTGATTCTTCTTTTAATGAATGATTTGTGCGGATATTATCAATGACGAACTTTTCTCCTTCCTATATAAAGTGCACCAAACCAAGCCATTTGCAATTACTTGAATAGAAGACACGACATTCATAATAAAGTTTACTGTAGAAGACTACTATTATTCGTCGCACACAGACATATATACACTTCTGGCAACCATCAAAACTTACAGCATTGCGTATGCATAAGCATGGAGGCTGTGTTGATTCAGTTGCAACATATTGACAGCAATTACTTCGAACATCCCAGCCATGGTGTAGCGTTGACTCATGAATATGAATTTGCTTCCGAGCGTTCAGTTCAAGAATGTGGCTCTATCGAATCTTCTTTTCCACCTAATTCTGGTTATTTACCCGAAAAAAAACAACAGAAAATGGGTAGTCGCAAACCATTCCCATCCCCGAATGGAAGCATGCAACAAACATTTCTGGAAATGCATTAACACCATTCTGAAACCAAGAAGTGAATTTGTACAAGTTTTATAATCCCTATGGTCGGATGGCAACTGCAGAGGGTTGTTCCTACAATTTTCTGCAAACCAAACCATTCGTTGATTGATTGATTGATTTTGTCGTGTTTCCGCGCGCGTCAACTGCTTCGGTCATTAGTCCCGTTAGTGTAGTGCATGTTTTTTTTCGGGAGATGGCGGTGATCTTCCCCCGCTGGATGGCGAGATCCGGCGCCGACCTACCGTCGGCTAGTGGGGTTTCCCCCTAGCCACGACTCTCCCACCAGCGGGGCACCGCCCCAATCGGGACAACCTCTAATCTGCCGACCGGTCTCACGGAATATGTGGTAAGGGGAGAGGATAGGTGTGTAAGTGGAGAGGATAGGACAGGACAAGGAAGAGGAAGGAAAGATCGCGCGCGGTCCGTGGCCCGTTTGTAAGGGTATTTCTACGGCATTCGCCTGGTGTTGATCGGATAAACCACGGAAAACTCCCGATCAGAGCAGCCGGCCGCTAGAATCCTCCTCCAGGCAGCGACTGAATTCGACCTAGCTGAAAAGCTAGTGCCGAAAATCCTGCCGCCGTGAGGAGTGGGAACCTAGGACCTCCCGGTGAGAGGCGCTGCAGTGACATCAGTTGCACTGAGCTACCGCTCCCGGTCCAAACCATTCGTGGCGCATGCAGCCCCTATTACAGAAGCCTCCATATTTAAGGGGCGCCGCCAGTGCGTGGGCGGCGCGTCCGGGCCCCAAGCGGACTGCTTTAAACCGCGGCGGCGGGCGAGCTGTTATCAGGGGGCGGAGGCGCCGATAGCCCCATCCCCGCCCCGCTGTGCAATATTGATCGCGTTTCCGGTGGAGAAGGGTGGACTTCTGGGGTGGCATGGGGGACGACGGCAGTGGCGTCGGAGGCGGTGGTGGCGGCGGAGATAGAAGCACAGACACGGCGGTGGTAGCGGAAGCGGTGGCGGCCGTGGCGGAAGGACGATGGGGTGGGAGCGATTTGGTGTGGTGGTGGTGGTGATGTTGGTGATGATGTTGGTGGTGATGTTGGTGGTGATGGTAGTGATGTTGGTGGTCGTGTTGGAGATCGGGTTGGTGGTAGTGTTGGTGGTGGACGTGTTGGTGGTGGTGTTGGTGAAGGTGTTCGTGGTGGTGGCGGCGTTGCAAGGACAGAGGGGGCGTGAGGAGAGCGGCGGGGTCGGAAGTGCGATTGTTAGGGTTGTGGTGGTGATGGCGGAGGTGGTCCAGTGACTGCTCGCAGCGGGGAGGCAAGAGGGAAGGCCCCGTCGTCCTTGACGATCGATGGCTGCAGCAGGGGGCGCTCAGGTGGCGGCGGGGGCGTCCGCGTGCGTCCGCTTCCGGTGCACTCTCACCGCCCCCGTCCCCACCCCCCTTCGCCCCGCGAGCTCTTGTTACCTGCGCGCCGCTGCCCGCGAGTTGACGCGGCCGGCTCGCGTTGCGCTCTTGTCATTCGGCCTCTCGCACGCCCCGCCCACCTCTCCCTCGCCCCCAGCCAGCGGACGCCCCGCCACCGTGGAGTGGAGCGCTGAGCGCAGCTGGTCGCCACGACTTCTTTTTTGTTTTGGCTCTGGTCGCACACGGAAGTTCTCATTGATGTCGAACTCTCACTGAAGGGTAACGTCAGCTGGGATGCCGTACCTATGAGGCCCCACCTTGGGCAGGTGGATGAGACCACCTCGTTAGTTGGGTCCGCCTCGGTAGGTAAGTGGACCACTTTGGTTAGTGGACACTCCAATGGGTGGGGTCGTCTAGGTCGACCTCGGTAGGTGGGGCCTCTCCAGAAGGATGCCTTGTTTGGTATGTGGGGCCACATCGGTAGATGGACCCTTTTCGGTAAATGGGGTTTTGTCGTTAGGTAGGGTCGCCTCTGTAGGTTGTACCCCTTGTCAGATGTGACCAATACTGCAAGCGGTGAACGAAAAGGAGCAACGCCTTAGGGTCAAGCGTGCCAGTGATTGGGAGGTTACGGGTTCGATCCCGGCAGTGTGCTTCACATCAGCAATGTTTTGCCGTCTGCCAGAACCGAAATCCAAAGCCGCCTGCCAGAATCGAATTCTTACTTTGATCAGATGTTTCGTGCACCAATGCCGTTGAAGCACTCTGAAACCTCAATCAACCAAAAGGGCTTCTCGGAAGATAGGGCTACCTCAGCTTGTGAGACAATGACTCGCTCTATCACGTATCCAGGATTGCGACCGCAATTTGCTCGGAATATTCTACCATCTATTGTAATAATTGGAGGGGCCGAATTTGAAAAAATTGTAATTTTTTCTTTTCACTTTAGAAGAATGTCGTTTAGTATACAAATTAATTTATTGTTATGACCAATGGAAATGACCCATTTTTATGTCTTTTTTAAATTTCTATCGACTTCGATTAATAAGTCTTTTTTTCGTTTTCCCGTCATTTTTAATACATTTTAGCTGATTTCATTGTATTTAATAACAATTTAATGATACTTGCTTCAAATAATATTTACGAGACAAACAAATGTTTTCCACAGAATTCCTGAGTATTCTCTTCGATGTATTTGTTCAGAAGTTGTAATATCAGCCATTGTGGATATGTAATCTAAGGTTTCTGTGACGCGTATCAGCGCCATTGTCGGTCCAGTCGATTTCGGGATAACTAAAGACAGAGATTTCCTGGTAAATAACAGTCCAAACCAAAAGTTTGAAAGCTGCGTTAACTTGAATGAATGGGAGAAGCCTTACATTACATCAGTAACATACTCAACAGCTTGAATTGTTCATCCGAACTGGTTCTGATCACATTTTTTATGTCATTTTTCTTTGGTTTTAGAGAAATTTTAAAACACCTTAAGAGCATTTTATTGACCATTTTGGCGATTTTCTAGGTCATCAAAATCTGTCACCTAGTAATAATTCATATTCACCCGGACTACCACCGCGAGAGATGAGGCATTTCGACAGGTCTGTGCTTCATCAAATGAAATTGCATTAAATAAGAATATTTTGCTCTATTCAAAAGACAAAATAAATAAAAAATGTTGTTCAAAAAATCTTGAAAATGTCCTAGAGGCTTTCTGTAAAATACCCCCTAAATTAAGCGTTCCTTCTGATATTCGTAGGACTTTCAGTATGGCCACATCGATCGGGGAATATCTACTTTATAGACAATCCTGTGAACCGTTTAGATGCTGCTGTTGTTCACAGACGGATAAAATTGACATGTTGATAAAAACAAATTGTACGACAACAATGACCCCAAAACGTAGTTTTACACTGTACTGCGTAAGCCAGAAAGTGATATACTACGTATAAAATCTAGAAATTTCCTCTTTTTTATATCAGATGCCGACAAAACGTGTTTTATTATCAAACCTTTTCCTTTCCGTGCATTGCAGTATTTTCTCTACATATACTAAGTATATGAGAAAGTGAAATGACTTAATCTTGCAATCTATAAGCTGATAACTTTAGAATTGAATAGAACTGTCTATTTCACAAGGACTCGCCACTAGCATGCCTACCTTCAATATATTTACAGTATTCGCTTCTACGTTTGGGACAAAGTAAAAACATGCATGTGTGTTTGGGTGTGTTGGTGGGTGTGTGTTGTTGTGTGCGTAGGTGTGTGTGTGTGTGTGTGTGTGTGTGTGTGTGTGTGTGTGTGTGTGTGTGTGTGTGTTGAAAGTTGCAAATATATTCTTTACCATAAACTCGGTGTTTTCCGCATAAATCTTGTGAAAATCCAAATGAATATGTGAAAAGAAATAATATTTCACAATAAAAACTATATCTACACTAAAAACTTACATTTCTGCATACATGTTTTAAGGCTTTTACCTCATCATCAGTGCTCCTCAAACAACTTCTTTTTACCTGACCACGTTCCTTGCAAATTAAATTGATCGCATCACCTGTTGTTTTTTACTATGTCGGCGTCCGGAAACTATTTCTGTAGCTCGCAGTGTCCGGGAGAAATGTAGGAAGGTTGGAAACTCTGTACAAGTGAGTGACCTACAGCGTAGCGTGCTAAGTTTTCTCCGCTGAGATCCAGGTTTATATTCCGGTCGATCCACTTGTAATTTGTGGTGGAGGAACCGAGTTCCCGGTTGATTTTCTCGGCGTTCTCCCGTTTCTCACCCTGCCATTTCACCATTGCCCTATCACTAAGCATCTCATATAACACGTTTATCAGCTAACTTTAAATTTGCTTCACCAACTTAGATTAACCCACGCAAGTTCAAATTTTTTGATTGTAATAAAGCAACACATAGCATAAGTGGCCAACAGTTCCCATCGCGCACTTTGCTTTCCGAACTCCGAAGTCCAAAGTTCCTAAGTGTTCCAAGCCCCTCTGATTTTCCTCGGGTAATGTTGACGGATAATAAAGTTTGCTTGAGTTTCTCTCGAAATTCGATTGAAAATGAAAAGTTTATGGTGTTATGACATTACGACGTTAACTAAAATTTCATATTCCAAAGGTTTGAAAGGGTTGCGTGATTGTAATGCATTCAGTGATACTGCACAATGTTGAACATTTGTCCGCGGCAAATTGCAACAAGTGTTCAAAGTATTTGATTCCTACGTTCGAGCATCATTTTATGTATCATGTGAATCAGTCGAAATGTCTTAAATCAGTAACAAAATTACCGGGAGCGGTAGCTCAGTGTATCAACTGATGTCACTTCAGCGCCTCTGACCGGGAGATCTTAGGTTCGAGTCCTGACGGGGGTAGGATTTTCGACACTAGCTTTTCAACTAGGTCGAATTCAGTCGCTGTCTGAACGAGAATTCTGGCGACCGGCTGCTCTGATCGGTATTTTTCCGTGGTTTCTCCGATCAGCACCAAGCGAATGCCGGAGCAGTACCTTACCAAACGGGCCACGGACCGCACGCGATCTGTCCTTCCTCTTCCTTGTCCTATCCTCTCCCCTTACACACACACACTTACACTAACATGCACTACACTACCACATATTCCGGGAGGCCGGTCGGGAGCTTAGAGCTTGTCCCGGCTGGGGCGGTGCTCCACTGGTGGGAGAGTCCTGGTTAGGGGGAAACCCCACTACCCGACGGTAGGTCGGCGCCGGATCTCGCCATCCAGCGGGGAAAGATCACCGCGCATATCCCGAGAAAAAACAAGCACTACACTAACGGGGCTAATGACCAAAGCAGTTGACGTGCCCGAAAACACGAAAAAATCAAATCAAATCATTAACAAAATTATCATATTAATTGTCGCTCATAATTATGCTAATCTATAAAATCAAAAATATATTAAATTATTGAAAAGTAATGTCATCTATTATTTATTATGCCTTTATTTTCTTTAAGATATAGTTATTATGTTTTCTTAGTGAAATGTGCTTAAAACAACTTTTCTTTAGAAAGAATCGGCGCCTCTTTTATTTACAGTTCTTGAAAATAATAATAATAAATTATAAAAAATAAAAATGTATCACTTGATGAATGTACAAGGAAAAATCAAAATCAATGCAGTGCAACTTAAATGATTTCTACACGTTTAATGCCAACGCAATACTTCGTTTAACACGGTCAGTAAGTTTCAAAATATTCGTTTAAACCTCAAAAACACAACTATTGAAAACAGTCTCTCAATTAATCCTGTTGATTAAAAAATATTATAAGAGGTAAATTATGTTAATTTTAGGTGAATTGAAGAAATGAAGCATAACACGACATACTTAATTTATTAAAATTAAAATATATTAAAAATTCAAACAAGTTTCGGAATGCACTTGTCAAACTCAAAAGAAGATCTCTAAGAATAACCTTTTTTATAGCTAAATTTTGTATAATGAAAATTAATTTAAAAAACAAATTAAAATTTGAGCTTTTAGCCGAATTGAAGAAAATGAATATTACACATCTCTCTAACCGAAAGATTTCTCGCGCTTTCAATTTCGGATTTAAAATATTTTTTAGAACATTTCTACTTCAATCTCTTTAATGGTAACATAATTTTGTAAAGTTGGTTGAAATCCTTTGAAATGCAACAATACATCGGTCAAGTTGTGGTACTTTTAAATTTTTGCTTGTCTTTCCAAAAGAAAAAGCATTTTAATCGCCGAAAATTGGCACTTTTTGTGTAGTAACACTCATTGACAAGCCCTGGTAACGAAATAATGGATAAATCCTATTCTTGTATGTAGTAAATTAGTTTCATAAATTGTGTAGTCAGAACCCATGTTTTCTGTGTTCTTGATTCCGAAGCATCGACTGATGGCGTCTGTCTGATTGTCCGTCTGATCATCTGACTATGTCTGCCAGTCTGTATATCCATCTGTTCGCCTGTCCGTTGTCCGTCTGCCCGTCTGTCTGGTTGTGCGGGTGTCTGTCTGTAGTACGTCTAGAGCTTTAAGACGATTTCCTTCAAAATTGATATTCCCCGATCGATCTGAACGAAATCAAGGCCCTGCGAGTTTGAAGGGATATTCTGATTATCTGGAAATGTTTTTTGTTTAAACTTTGACATCGGATAGCGTAAAGAATCTTAATAACGGGGCAACGGAGAAAATTTAAAGAAAGAATTTGGACCCGTCATTGAGGAAATAATTGTTTAAAAATTGATGATATTGCACACAAAATTACACAAAAACTTCTCATAATTTTGAAAAGATGTACATGATCTTATTTTGAGATCTTTCAACAACATATTTTATAACCAAAAAGTCTCTAATGTGTTGGAGGAAGTAACTTACTACATAGAGGAATAAAATTTATCCACTTTTCGTTACCACGGCTCAGCAATTAGAGTTCTCTGTCGAAAATTCACCGTTTTTCGGTTCACATTTACAATACTTTACCTTTAAGTAAGGGCGAAGTAAGGGTTGCCAGTTAGGGTAGCCGAAGTAAGGGCCATAAGCTGCCGCCAAATAAGAGCGAGCAAGAAAAAGGCCAGAATAAAAACTGTTTGTTTTTTTTTTTACATTCTAGAGCTTTGAGACGAGCCCGATAGACCAGACAATATTCATTTTGAAAAAAATCGTACGAATGATTTAGACGCTAGTGGTGTTCACAGACGGACAGACAGAGGAACGTTTTGAAAAAAACACTTTTTCGGTATCGGGGGACCTCATAACATGCATTTCCGTTGAAATCTCGAAATCGATTTTCCGCAGCATTACATAACTTTATCTATTCAAATAATGAAGTGCGGAATTATGAGAATATTCGGACGATTTCGGATGCAACATTTGGTTGTTTTTCGTGGGATGATTTCTCTCGCAGGTTGTCTGGCAGCGAACGACCAATAGTACGCCTGCAGCGTTACCGTGGCCTAAGTGACAGCTTCGTCTTCTAATGCTTAGTTAAGTTAAGTTAACTAAGCCTTATTTTACGTGGCGAGACTCAGGCCATGAGGCCTGCTCTTCCGTCTGACCATGTAAATTTCGTTACGCTCCGCTCCTTTCACCAACCGTGGGAGAAAGAAGGTATTACTTGGGCGACGAAAGAGGCAATTTGAATTTAGCTCAGAGGCGTCTTTTAGGCTTGAGGATCTTTTACATGCAGTAAATCTACTACATGGGACAGCCGGCTTTACTTCCCCTCCGAAGGAATGCGTACGAAGGATTTTTTCGCCCTTAAAAATCCACGGCTTTGAACCCGCAAACTCGGATACAACAGTCCGGTACGCTGACCGTTATATCACCGAATCCGCCAATGCTTATCGGTTGTTCACAAAAGTTCGAAACCGTCGCCATGCATGATCGCTACGTGGAAAATCCAGCGATCTCTTATTGCGAAGTCTTTCCATAAACACATCTTACCATTTTCCAACTAATTCAGTTGTCAAGGAAGCTACATTTTATTTCTGAGTCCGACCTAAACCAAGAGATCTTTCCCGTGCGGCAAAAGCACGCTTTAAAAACTCTTTCCACGGTCCGCGCGCACGTGACTTGTCCAACATGGCGGCACCGTGCGGCGCAAAAAAGAGAAATAATTATAATATCCTCAACTAATACGTGCCCGGGGACTCAACCAGGCATGAATTAGCGTCTTGGCTCGTGGTTGGGTGAGTGTCGCTCAGAAGATAGATGAGGGAGACGCATTCCACTATACGTGTGGCTGTGGAGCGAAAATGAATTCTAAATGAAGGTGGTGGGTCTGACGAGGGAATCAAGTTACAAGCTGATAAATCTTTGTTGGCGTTTGAGCGTTGACGCGCGAGAAACGATAAATGTGATAGTTTTCCGGTGAGCAAAATGATGCACAAAATGTATCCTTTGGACACATCGTTTTTGCGACATTTTTATTTTTAATAACATTCGCTTTCCTTAATTACTTTATTATAACTTCCTCGTATACACACACAGTCAGTCACATTAATATTTGGGCAAATCCAACTTTATTCTTCTTAATTTATTTTCAAGTGTATATTGACTTATAACACACAATTTTCGACATGAACATTTAAACCATTATTGCAAATGATGGTGTCAACTGGAGGACTGAAAGTTTAAAGAATTCTAAAAAAATACGACGTGTGTATTCGGAAGGGAGGGTGTAACTTCACTTTAAAATTCGGGCAATTCTGTGAGTTAGTCGAAATTGGAAATAATTTTCGTCTTTTCTACGAGATGGTAGGGTCAAAACATCCCTTATCATGAACCGAAATATCATAGCTTATGTTCAGTAACTGTTTTGACAGCAGAAGTAGCAACCATGTCTAAGAAAGATGGACCACAAAACATTACATGGAAACACTACGTTCCAGAAACGACAATTCTTGATTATTCATCACACCAAGGGCCGGTCGCAAAGAAAAATAACACAAATGTGAAATATTCATATGAGTACAGAGTTCACATATTACAGATATCCAAAAAAAAGAAGATTGGACTGAATCCATACCACAGAGAACGTGACCAGTTAAGACCAGTCACAACGAAGAACGCTTGTTATTACGCTGGTGAAGAAAAATCACAAGACCGGTATTCGGGAGCTATCTGCCAAACTGCGTACTTCATCTGGAACGTCCATCCATCCGGAAAATTGCGAAGAGTGCTAAGAGATGTTGTATATAATGAGCGAGTAGCTAAGAAAGAAGTATTTAATCTGTGAGGCGTATAGAAAGAAGAGGTTGCAATTCCAAGACACTATTCAAAGATGAGTGCAAAAGTGTCGTTTGTGGACGAGAGTAAATTTGAAGAGTTTGAGTCAGATGGCTGGTGAATGATGAGAAGAAAGCAAATTCAGTCGTTTAATAATAAGAATCTCATTCAAACAGTAAAACATGGAGATATGCTCGTGATTATTTGGGGCTGCGAAGCCGCTAGGGGCATGGGATAAATTCCTTTCTTTCAAGGTACCATGGATAAAATGCAATTGTTTTAAATTTTATCAAGGCAACGACCCTTAACATGTTGCCCACGTTGTAAGAGAATGGCTTCACTACATGTGTCCCAAGATACTCGATACGCCACCCCAATCTTCAGCCTTAAACCCTATTAAGAAACTTTGGCACAAGTCATAAATTCGAATTTCCAAACACAACATTCCATCAAAAGGGGATTAGAAGAAAGATTACGAGAAAATGACGGAAAATTTGGAGCAATTATACCAAAAATCGGTACCTTCAATGCCAAAAAGACTAAATTAAATGTTAAAACAACAGGGGCCACAAAACCACAAAATATTAATATGCAATTTAATGTTAATACATGAGCTTTTCCTGTGTTGCCTGAATATTAAAGTAGCTGTAAAATTACGTATCATTGTATAAAATTTGTACAAATTTATGTACATTATTTTGTTTAGTTTTATGTAAATATTTGATGTGGTTCAGTTGTCTTAAATTAATATTTATATTTATTGTACTGACTTTTTCCTTCAAAAAATCATAAACAAATCATAAAACGTAATAACTTAGTGTTTACCCGGGTATTAATGTGACTGACTACGTAGTAGAGAAAAAGATATGTAATGCTGCATCGAAAAACGCCCATTTTGGGGAAGAAAAATTCATATTGTGGGTCCCCAATACCGAAAAGTGGATAATTCTCATTCCTATATGTAGTAAATTACTGCAAATTTGGTGCAGTAGAGAAGTAATTTTACTTTGCAAAAGGTGACGTTAAGTTTATTTATTTTGTTTATATCAGTATTAGAAAGGAAATACTAGGTTTTCAATCTCGAATTACTTCGAGAAAAGGTTTGGTAGGCGAAAAACCAAGGAAATTTTCGTGCTTTTTTGTTTTTTGAGTAATAACTTTTTCATGGTTGATCATAGTGCAAAATGGTTATGTACAATTTTAAAAGTCATAAAAATCCCTACACTTTGGCTCTGAAAATGACTTTTCTTAATCAAATAGTACGAGCTATGAGATTTTAAAATGTTACTGAATATTGCTTTTATTCTGAAGTAGCCCAAACATTCTAATAGTCTCTTTAATGCAGTACTTTTGTAACTAAGGTCATTATAAATAAAGTAATTAAAAAATAAATAAAAAGCTATTAAAAACTAATGTTTTAATTCATATTGAGATTGAACTCATGTTTGAAGTTTCTGATAAGATTGGCAGTAGGTCTACACATACTGCCAACTCACACGATTTACTTAAATCACAAGCTTTTCAATTGAATAAACAGAAGTTATTGTACTTGTTAGTCTCACACTTCATTTTATTATTATTATTATTATTATTATTATTATTATTATTATTATTATTATTATTATTAGTCCATTGTCGTATTCCAATCTGACCTCTCGTGAAAGACTAGCAAGTGAAGCGTGGGATATTCGAATTTGCAATTTTGAAAATTTGCGAACATTTCGCTTAACTACTAATTTTTTTAAGTGAACGTGACCTTTTATGATGAACTGATTTTTTAGAGCAGATTTCATTTAACAAAAAAATCTGTCATTAATATTGTTCTTTTACAATTAATTTTTCTTTTTTTATGCGATTTTCGAAAATGCATAGGTTTGCCGAAAATGAGACCAGTACCTCTTCCTTTACTTTTGCTACAAACAAGGGGAAAAATTAAAGAAAAAGTTAGAGCAGTTTTTGATAAAATAATTGTTTAAAATTATTTTATAATTGCATGTTTCACACATAAGATCGCAAAAAATACTATTTTTTTTTAATACATGGCCATATTTCAAGATCTTTCTTTAAGCAACAGATTTTATTTAACAAATCTCCCTCTTCAATATTGTAGTTATATGCAGACTGTCAGACAACAATTGACTTGTGGTAGGATTCGATTTAGTAGTCGAATAAGCATAATGACAGAATATTTAAAAGCTAAAATTTCGAAAATCAGAAACTTCAATTTTATTTATCTATTTAGATGATATTCGGTTATTTGAGTGTGACGACCTGATAGTACATTGCGAAAAAGACTGCTAGTTTTTTAATAAACAGCAAGTAGAGATATATTTGAGTATTTATTTCGTGGCAAGAATACAAATGAGTTTTAGGAAAAATGTGCTATTTCATCTTCATTGAATTTTCGACAAAAAATCTCTTAATGCAGTCATCAATAAATATTTTCATTTAACTAAAAAATACATAATCACAGAATAATCATTAGAAAAAATCTTTGTTAATAGGAATTTGTTTGTTCAATGTTCTACCGATCACTTTACTGGAAAATTGTTTCTATAAATTAAGCGCTGGGTCGAGAATTCAAGAGAGACTTTCCAAGGAGAGAAGCCAGAGGAAGCTAACACTATTTGAAATAAAATGTAATGCAATAAGCAATTCATTGTTGGAAGTCAATTGGTTCTAACAAAATTACGTTCATCATGAAGTCACTTGTTGTTTAATTACGAAAAGAGTTTTCATGTTTCTTCTATAATTCACGAGTCGAGAAATTTAATTTGTTTTGTGGTTTACGTATAAAGAATTCCGAGTGTGAAGGTGGCAGGGAGCAACGGCATAAAGTTGCATGGCCGTAACGAACTTGAATGTAGCCGTATCTCGCGTCGGAGGCCTGATGAAAGGCAGGTAACCCAATTTCATATTTCTTTGTGGAGACCCCTCGAGCTGCTTCTACTCCGTATAATGCAGTTCTTGGCCTTGAGAGAAAGTACGCTTTACATTTGAGGCAGAACGACTCCCATTAACTGCAGAAATACAGAAATAGCTTTGGAATTGCGTCAGACGTACGCCCTTCGAAACCGCGTATCTGGTGCGAGACGGTGACAGTAGGCACGTGATACTACGCAGAGCACGAAATTGTTTCAGGAGAAAATATTTCTGAAAACATCAGAATGGTCTCTTACGAGTAAGATATCAAACCGTTTTATGTATATAATGTCAAAAAAACGTTAAAAACTGAGTGCGACGTACTATGGGTAGAAGTGTTTTCTGTGCAGGTTTTCTTAAATCCTAGGATCCCTATCTGAACTCATACACAAGTTGAATACAGATAGAAACAAGCGTTTTTGGCAAGAATTAATAAAATATTAGCTCCCGTGTAATAAAATATATTTTCAAACACACATCATCTATAGATTTAGGCTATTATTTGGCTAGAAAACGTGCAAAGATAATGAAGTTACAGTCCAGAAACAAATCCAGGGGCCATCTCACCATTCGCTTCAAGGATCAGGGAAACGGGACGAAAAACACGATCGCGATAGGAGTCATTGACCCAGAAGCTGAATTACAATATTTTTTACAGGTTGTTTAGAATCATACAGTCCAAATAATACCTATTACATTAAATATCATTGTTAAAATCAATATTACTTTCCTTGTTGGTTTTTGGTATAGTGTCTAATTTCATAGAAACAGTTGTGCAACAGAAATGAATTTACTTGGCTCTTAAACTTGTATATCGATTTTAATCGTTTAATGCCGTCTGGCAATGTGTTGTTGAATAAAGTACTTCGTGTAAAGCCGTTGATACTGAGATCCGATGAATTGATTACTACGTCGAATGTCATTGTTATAGACCTTAATACTGATGTGTGTACAAAGTTACAGCTAAAAAGAACGACCAATAATCGAGATCATATTTTTAAGGCGATTCTAATACTTTAAAGATTCCAAACAAACAAAACATTATACTATCTGGTTCCTTCTTCCACATTTTTAAATGAGGAAAAACCGTATTTCACGCCAAATTTGGCAGCAAGTATGTTTGGAACTAGGTTGCAAAGGTTGCAAACTGTTCGAAACTACGTGTATTAAAAGTCTACGCCTGATCCTACAAGCAACGCGGCAAACCAGCACACCAAAGTCTTACCTTCTCTACCACGAGGGTCCATTCGTCGATAGATGTTATTCTTTGACCTCTTTGCCTGCGTCATTTATACTCGTGTCCATCGCAGTAACGCTATCTCGTGTTTTTCCTCGCATCGCCGACGGAGCAGCATAAATCTGGAGATCCCCTGCGGAAGATACAAGCCGCTCCCTCCGCCCTCTGGTTCTTCGCGGACGTCCTTACGCCTAACACGTCCCACAAGGGCTGTATCTGACAGTACTTCTGCTCGCCGGCGGAGAGATTGGAAAGCGGAGGGGGACGAGAAGGGTCAAGAATTGATTAAGTGGACATCTTGTAAAAGCAATATTTTGGGCGCCCCCTCGACGTCCGAGATAAAGCTCAGGCGCGCCCTTAGCATTCTTAAACGGCGGAACACCCTCCGACCCTGCGACTCCGCGCTCGACCGCTCCTCGCCCCCACCCAGTCCCCGCACCGCTATGCCACCCTCCCTGTCCCTCTATCGCCCTTTGCCTGAGTCTCCGCCTCACTTTCTCTATCCGCCCCATGTCCCCTACAATAATCCCCGCTGTTCCTCCTTGTTCCACACCCCCTGTTTCTCAACCCTTTTTGCGCCTCTGACCGGGAGATCCTAGGTTCGAGTCCTGACGGCGGCAGGATTTTCGACACTAGCTTTTCAGCTAGGTTGAATTCAGTCGCTGACTGAATTGAGAATTCTAGCGGCCTGCTGCTCTGATCGGTAGTTTTCCGTGGTTTCTTCGATCTACACCAGGCGAATGCCGGAGCAGTACCCTACCAAACGGGCCATGGACCGCGCGTGATCTGTCCTTCCTCTTCCTTGTCCTATCCTCTCCCCTTACTCACACACTTACACTAACATGCACTACGCTACCACATATTCCGGGAGACCGGTCGGGAGCTTAGAGCTTGTCCCGGCTGGGGCGGTGCCCCGCTGGTGGGAGAGTCCTGTTTAGGGGGAAACCCCACTACCCGACGGTAGGTCGGCGCCGGATCTCGCCATCCAGCGGGAGTAGATCACCGCCATCTCCCGAGGAAAAACATGCACTACACTAACGAGACTAATGACCAAAGCAGTTGACGCGCCTGGAAACACGAAAAAATCAATCAATAAACCCTTTTCCTACTCCCTGATCCCACTCTCCCTTCGTCCACTTCCTACTCCTTGTTCTCCCTTCCTGTTCCCCGCCCGCTCCTTGATATCGCTCTGGCCCGCCTCCACGCCCCCACCCTTTCGATTCCCGCCCTCGCTGACTCCCCCTCCTCCGAGCCTCCGCCCCCATCTCCCTCGTCGGCCCCCGGTCTCTTCTCTCCGACCGCCGCCCTCGGCTCCGTCCCTTTCCCTCCTCACTCCTCCCTCCCCTAGCCTATTGCGATCTCCGCTACTCTGAATGCGCCTATCTCCAATCATATGCAGGTCCCGTATGGGATTTATGCTCCCATGCATCGCATCTTGGCGAGTGCGAATGTCCGCACCCTGGAATAGGGGAATGCGTGCAGAGATACGGACCCCTGCGGGAGGCATCGGCCTACAGGAAGACTCCAAACATTCTTTCGTATTGAAATGAAGCATTCTAGTGTTTTCTTATATTGATATATTTTCAACCTTCTAGTGTTATTTTCATTAAAACATTCTCCTATATTTAAATCAATTATCGGAAAAGTAAGTTACTGGAAATTCAAAATTCAAACTTTTTCTATCACTTGCCTCGCAATTATTTTCAAGTATTTACTAAGAAAATAGTGATATCATTATTTATAGATAAGGTACTATGATTTTCTTTAGTGCGTTCGGACACACTGGGTATGTACTACAAACAATGTAAAATCTGCACAATTTCTTTTTGAGACGTATTGGAATAAACTATATTAGACTACTTTGCTTTGTTCGAGAAAAAAAATTTAACGGACGAACGAACCGACGGACAGACGAACAAACGGACGAACGGACGAACCGACGAACCGACGGACAGACGAAAAAACGGACGAACGGACGGACCGACAGACGGAGTCGACTGGACGGACCGATGGATGGACTCGACCGGACGGTCGGAGCCGACAGACGGACTGACTGACGAACTGACGCACGGACGGTCGGACGGACGGCCGGACGGACGGATGGACGGACAGCCCGACCGACCCACGGACGTTTTCCTTCGTTCCAGTTAGTGTGCACCTTAAATGATTTAAACTGTGTCACGTCTAAAGAATTTACGATGACTTTTATAAATTCCTCGTTTAATTCGTCTCTGTTTTCGTGATCTGTTTGTCTAATATTTTTGCCTAGTTTTTAAATGATCTGCTTTAATGTTTGTATAGTCTCTTTTACAAACTTTAATTATTTCTCTTCGATTTGTACTTTTTTATAATGTGAATCAACCACTACTCGGACATGATCGGTTACGTTTAGTGCCTCTCGTACTTTTTTACATTTTTATTTACTTTGGGAAATACTAGATCAATGATTGTCTATATCTATCCACTCTAGTTGGTTAGTTTGTGGGGATATAAGTTTAATATCGTCAGCTGCAAAGATCTCACTTGACAATATGTAGTTGATCTTGTGTAGTTCTAGTCAAACAAATGCGAATCAAGATGATATGGTATTATGAGAATTTTGTGTGAGCAACATACTCTACTGTTACAGTTCAAAAACATTTCCATTTATAACTCATAAAAATAACGTTGAGCAAACTGCTTTTGAGACATAATAAGGCGTCATATTGTTGCCTATGACGTAGTAGGTAAAGGGAAGGAGGACGAACTTAAACTTCAAAAATGTTCCTCAATTTAGTAAGCGCTTTATTTTCCTGCAAATTATACATGGTCGTCTTTCAAAATTACAATTAATTATAAGAAAAATTGAATCGCGAATTTCTTCCACTATTGATGGATGAAAAAAATATTCTAAACGAAAACGTTTTCGTCATTTTGCTCCACATATGGGATAAGATGAAGTGACGTGGGTAAGATAAAGAACAGAGACAATACATTAATCACATTATAACCTTTATTTAAGTCATAGAAATAATCTCACTTACCAACTAACAAAATACTGTAAACTACAGTGGGCTACAACACCTCCAAAAATTGAAATAATCAGGTATAACATTCATAGGCCTATACAAAAATTGCATCTCCAAGGATTGTTTGGCTTGATGCTCTTCTTGATGAAATGGGGTCTTGAGTTTCCTAGATAAAATTTTAATTTCCTTTCGTTCCTCAGTATATATTTTGAATTGTTCGCTGCAGCAATGACACTTGAGTTTTAATATTGTCGAAAATATGTGCATTCACTGCCTTTTTATCCCACTTTCTCCTGCCACTTTTCCTGATGTACGATCGAGGTACGTACTTGCACTAGTGTGTAAAGAAGAAAAGCCATTAATAAGTGAATAGAATAAAAGAAAACAATAATAAATATCCAACATTAATTATAAAACTGATGTTATAAAAAAACGAATCTTCTAAATCATCTCGGAGCATATGACCAAATTTTAAACTCCTCGTCTTACGCGTAATGTTATACGTCATCTCCCCCCATCTCTCCGTTTTGGTTTCAAACTTGCCTGCCGGTATTCTTCTTTGTTGAAAACAACGCACATAACACTTATTTTTTGTTACATTTTAAGAAGGAATGAGCTAAAAGAACTTACCGTAGACGCGGAGTTCCTTACTCTTGAAAGTCCCAAACATAATCTTCACCTTCCAAATCACCTTTGGATCGGTCACACCTCAGGGGTTGATCTGAACTGGATTATTCCAGTTGATATTGTTTGTCTGCCATGAGAGGTCTGTCAAGGCAGAAACTGTTGCTGCTACTTTTGAGTATGTTACAGAAATACTGAGTTCATCTTACACGCTTCGTCATCTTACCCTCCCTTCTCCATCATCTCATTTTACCTTTAACGATACTCTATGCAAAAGCTCCTTTCTAACCGTGTTCCTACGATTCCTAGAAGCAGCATTAGCATCTGCAGGGTTACAGGAAGTGAGAGTAGGTCCGAGAACATTCCGTTGACACGGCAGAGTTTGGTCCGACGCGACGCGACGCGACGCGACGCGACGCGACGCGACGCGACGGGACGGGACGGGCAGGGAGGGGCAATGACGAGCTGTTGACACTCGGTGTTAATGACGTTGCCGTCACGGGGCCACGCCGCCCTGCCCGACCTGCCGCCGGCTCGGCGTGGGAATTGGGCTGTGGGCCATATAAGCTTCAATTAGCACTGCCAACTAATTACCGAAAGTGAATGGCTATTCCAGTGCCATTTCCGCTGGCTCCCCGGCGGCCCTCCCTCGCCCACCCGCCCGTTTCACATCTCTTCCCCGCGAGTTCCATCGCGGGGTTGTAATGTTGGTGGCGTCAGCTGCGAAGATCCCACTCGTCAAAATCGGGTTTTGTTTAAGGAATTGTGACAGGCAAGAAAATGTCATTATGTCGCTAGGTCATCAACTGATGTCACTGCAGCGCCTCTGACCGGGAGGTCCTAGGTTCCCACTCCTGGCGGCGGCAGGATTTTCGACACTAGCTTGTCAGCTAGGTCGAATTCAGTCGCTGTCTGGAGGAGAATTCTAGCGGCCGGCTGCTCTGATCGGTAGTTTTCCGTGGTTTCTCCGATCAACACCAGGCGAATGCCGGAGCAGTACTCTAACAAACGGGCCACGGACCGCGCGCGATCTGTCCTTCCCATTCCTTGTCCTATCCTCTCCCCTTGACACACACACTTACACTAACATGCACTACACTGTCATATATCCCGGGAGACCGGTCGGGAGGTTAGAGCTTGCCCCGACTGGAGCGGTGCCCCGCTGGTGGGAGAGTCCTGGTTAGGGGGAAACCCCACTAGCCGACGGTAGGTCGGCGCCGGATCTCGCCATTCAGCGGAGTAAGATCACCGCCATCTTCCGGGGGAAACATGCACTACACTAACGGGACTAATGACCAGAGCAGTTGACGCGCCCGGAAACACGAAAAAATCAATCAATCAATCAATCGCTAGGAACTGATGTATTCACAAAAAATATATAACGCTATTGATCCTGATCAAACCTGCCATATCGCATCTGATCAAACGTTATGATCAGGGTCCGGATTTATACTATCTAAAAAATAAGACATAAAAATAACTGTTGAAAAAAGCTAATAATTTTTATTTAAAGAGAAATAATATCATTTATTAAGAGTAAGTGAAAAAATCCCAACAAAAAAAAGCCGATTTTCTCCAAAATTGATTTTCCTCTATCACTATAAAGGAACTGAATGTCCGTTGAGTTTGAATTGGATAATTTGATTTTTGGAGGTACTTTATATAAAGCCTCAATGGTATTTTCAATATTTTCTCAAAAATGGCTCAAAATTTTTATATTGTTTTGTTTTATTTGTTTCCTTCGATCAGCATAAAAATTGAGGTTGAAGCATCAATTAATTGATAGATGATTTTTTCAGTCAGTTAATTGAATAAAAATGTAACCTCGGTTAATCAATATCTCAGTTTGTTTAATGTCAAATAAACAGGATTTCACTCGAATTTGAGCCTTCCAGTGCCAAAAGCCTTCCAAAATTCCTCCCTTGCCCCTTTCCTGCTTTTTATTTCAGTTAACACTGTCCACATAATGGAAAATGCAATATCCCTGTTTATTACTTTTCTCTTTTATTCTTCCCGATAAATATGTGTTTCTTTGATTGTCTCGTACAGATATTTAACTTTAATCTATCCATCTACTTAATACCCCTTTAATTTTTGAGATTCGTTTATCTTTCATGCATAGGGTGGGCACATCTTATCTGATGTAATACAAAAATGGAAAATATTATCCAAGTTTTGCTGGATTAGGAAATTCATATAGAAAATTAGCTTATTTGGTATTTATAGACTTAAATAGTAATAGAGGTAATAATCAAATGATCTATATTTTCTGTGTACAACGTTACAACGCTACCTTGATGTGAAGTAAAATTATGTTATTTTTTTAGGTATAACTAATATTAAGTATAGTATTTTTCCCTAATGGCTAATCTCTCATCATAAGTGTCTTTTAAACGTTCCCAAAAATTTCAAAAAAATTAAATTAAACTGAAAGAGGAAGTTGTTACGAGATTCTGTACCAAGTTACAAAAGATGTCACTGCTCTTAGATAATCTCAAAACATATTATGAAGAGAATAATCTTCACTGGAATACAAAGAATGAACTAAATAAAAGATGTATAAGGATACATGTATTACACTCACATAATGTTCATACTTAATTACTAAATGTTACTATTAATGAAAAATATTATTTTTAGAAGATATTGTGTGGTCATGTTATGCGATGACCACACAATATCAGTTCATTCATGTGGTTTAGATGAAGATCTCGTTAGAATACGAGTCTTTGCCGGATGTGTAGTTCCCCTTCTCAGAAATGGTTGTGCTATTTTCATGTCAATCGGGCCTGAAAACATTTTCATGAACTTTTTATGAATATTTGTTCACAGTATTTACCATTTTTGGAGTAACTATGTAGAAAAATAATATGTATTTTATTTCTTTCGACAGACACTGGAACTTTGCTGTAGCATCCAGTTATAGATTCATCAGCGGCATTCTTCCATTCATACTGGGCACAATTGTAAGTGTATTATTGTAAGTAAAGTGAAATCACAGAGAAAATCTCACTGGCATATACAGAGGCTTACTCTTGAATGACTGAATCTTAGAGTACATTAAATCCCTAAATCAACATATTTCATATTAGAAGACTCATTATAGTATGAAAATGAAAAATTGTGAAAAAGATATAAGCAGATAAAATATTAAAATTGTACCATCTATAATTAACATATACTTAAAAGGTTTTCCACTGTATAACGATCTTTCAGGCAATTATGAAACATGGTTTGTTGAGTAGGCAGCTGCTATACCTTGTGTATGTCAGTGGGACTTTAAGAGAACTTCAATGTTTGTGGATAAACTAATCATCAATACAGGCAGACACTTTTATACAGCTTCCTCAAAGAAAGATTTCTCTAGAAAATTAATGAGTTTAGCAAACATATTAGACGAGGTTTTGAATGCACTACAGAAGTACAGTTAGTTTTCAAAAATAAATATAAATATTTAGTTTAATGAAAATCAAAATTATTGCAAAACAGTTTCTTTCAAAGGCTCATGCAAATGCCTTAAACATGTAAACATATTCCTGAAGTTCAGGGAGACTGTTTACTAGTGTTTATGATTTAGTTCTTTTGGAATCTTTTTACTAGTGCCTCTGGAATCAGTCTTACTTCTTTTTGTAAAGGCTCTAGTGTATTTTCATAGATAATTATTTTCATGACATCTGCAATTAGAACTATGATTATTTTTATTCAGAGGCATACTTTTAATGTACTATGTATTAGGGTTGGGTTGAAGATCATTTCTTCCTTGTGATCAAAAAAAAATAATAATACGGGAAGTGGGATTAATGAGGGGTCCCTTTTTGTTTTTTTCGTTTTGTTGTACTTTTATATCACAAATTAGTTATTAAAGTTATGTTTTCATCACAAAAAATAATCAAAAATTCACTAAAACCCTCTCAAATATCAAATTTCCAAACATTTTCATTTGGCCCCATTACACTCACATGCGGGTAAGGGGAGTCACTAGAGAAATATGGAGCAAAATAAGTACATTAGTGCTTCAAACAGTATTTATCTTGTTTACAATAATTGTAGGTGTGTAAAGTAATGTGACTCCCAAGTTTGTTCACGATCAGGAACACTGGGTCCAGGACAGTTGGTCAAGTAAGGCTTTTAAAGTGTTTGAGCCATTCGATTAATTCTTCGTCGTTGCTTAATTCTTCGGCCATTCTTACTACATGTGTAAGTAGCACCAGGGAGCCATTTAAACTCATTCAGATCAATAAATTATTTTTTGGGGGATATGATAATGAGATGATAACGCTATGATAATGAGAATCACTGACAACTATTACCACACAATCACTTGCTTATCATAACTACTCATAAACTTTTATAAAATGTTTAAAATTACTCGCAATTGGTATCAATTGATTTGCTGAAGTACTTCCCTTCCAAAAAATTTTAATTCTTCCAAAAATCTCCAGGTTAACGTGAGCAAGACCTTATTTTCTGAGAGCGCTTTCCAACATCTCACTTTCCTGGTACGAACACGCTAATCGTATGCTTTCTTTGGCTCCGACGATTCAGTGGCTATAGTTATCATGACTAATGGTAGGTAGAAGAATATGTTTCTGCCTTTCAATATGGTTTGATTACAATATTTTTCTATAGTTTATCGCTGACTCGCATCACCCCGTGACCTGCATTACCACTGTGGCCCCCGTTTCCCCTAATGATTCTCCTGTAATTATAATATTTTATTGCTTGTAGACTCATACAAGTATAAAGCAAGATCAGTTTCAGAATAACAACATTGTTCATTTTTTAACGTAACTTACAATAATTGCCTTAGTAAACTGGAACATTTTTTTCTTCAGTAAATTATTACTTTAATTAACATATTGAATACATTTAATAATAATAATAATAATAATAATAATAATAATAATAATAATAATAATAATAATATAATAACAACAACAAGTAGCTCAACTGATTTCACTGCAGCGCCTCTGACCGAGAGGTCCTCGGTTCGAGTTCTGACGGCGGCAGGATTTTCGACACTGGCTTTTCAGCTAGGTCGAATTCAGTCGCTGTCCTGAAGAGAATTCTAGCGGTCGGCTGCTCTGATCGGTAGTTTTCCGTGGTTTCTCCGATCAACACTAGACGAATGCCAGAGCAGTACCCAAACAAACGGGCCACGGACCGCGCGCGATCTTTCCTTCCTCTTCCTTGCCCTATCCCCTCCCCCTTACACACACTTACACTAACATGCACTACACTACCACATATGCTGTGAGATAGGTCGGGAGCTTAGAGCTTGTCCCGGCTGGGGCGGTGCCCTGCTGGTGGGAGAGTCTTGGTTAGGGGAAAACCCCACTAGCCGACGGTAGGTCGGCGCCGGATCTCGCCATCCAGCGGGGGAAGATCACCGCCATCTCCCGAGAAAAAACATGCGCGACACTTACGGGACTAATGACCAAAGCAGTTGACGCGCCCGGAAACACGAAAAAATCAATCAATCAATCAATCAAAAACAACAACAGTTAGTGGGAACGCGGGTGATTCAATCGCACAGGAAGTTTAAAGCTGTTTGTTTATCTACCATATTCATCCATTCAGTTAGGAAAATGATTACATTATATCTATAGTGTATCATCTCCCTAGTCTGGCCCGGTATGGCCTACCCTCCCTGCTCTGCTTTGCCCTGCTCTGACCTGGCCTGCCTTGCTCTAAAGCCGAACTGCTCAAACCTACCCAGCTCCCACTGTTCTCGCCCTGTGCTGCCTTGACTCACTCAATACTATCCGCCTTACCGCCAGGTTGTGTGTGTTGTCGACATTCCAGGTGAGGCTGGTTTTTGTAAGTCACCTTAGGATGTTGCCAAAATTACTTGGTTGCTGCATAAAGTATATTTTCTTCGATAATCACTTCTTTGTTATTATTATTTATTATTTCCCTCAAATAACCAATCACAGCACACCAATGCTTACCTTTTTATCCATTCTTTCTTCACTAGGTTTATTTGGTCTATTTTTGAGAATGCTTGCATATATCTTGTAGGCTGCAGTTTGTACTGTTATTCCAAAATACTTTTCACATTTGATTTTTGGTCCCTTTTACATTCTCGCCCTTACGAAGGTACTTCCTAAGTAAAGGAAAGAAAACGAAAATTCCGGAAAACGACGATTTTGTGGCAGAAAAGCTTTCATTTCCGGGTCCTGGTAATAAAAAAGTTGATGAATCCACTTGCTAAATACAGAAAAATTCCTTTAACACTTGGAGTAGCCAGAAATCATGTTTTGTGGTTGGTGGAAAAGTTGGGTGAAAAAGAATTTTAAAAAACATGTTTGATGTGAACGGAGCGAAGATGTATTATATTAGTGCTAGAGATTAGATTAATAATAGGTCATTTGAAAATGATGTTTTTGTTTTTAAAATGGTATTCAACAAAAACAGTGCTGTGAATGGTAATTCAAATGAAGTGCTGAGTGATTCAGAACACGATATAGGAAGTGATTCTAATAACATGTTTTTAAATCTAGGAAAAGTGTTTCAAGATTATGGTACATAAGATTGGGACATCTTAACTTGGATATTAAGATGATGTTAAAAAACAAAATGTTCAGAAGTTTGGAAGAATTTCGAGAAGATGAAAATGTGAGGCTTGTATGAGGAAAACTTACACGGTTACCATTCAGAGAAATAACTGTTGAACGAGCTACCAAAGACCTGGAACATTTACATATAGATGTGTGGTCCGATGTCCATTATAGGCCTATCTATTGGTGGGAATAAATATATGATGGCGATTGTCGACTAATACAAGGTAAGATACTGTGTGGAATTTCTTAAGAATAAACAAGAATGCACTAATAAAATAATAGATTTCATAAAGCATGGAACCGGAGTGGAAATATGTGAAATATTTCCAGAAAGTGAAATATATGTGAAGAAAGTGAAATATATAAGATCTGATAACGCTAGAGAGTTTATACTCAGCTGTTAAATTTCTATAAAATGATGGGAATAAAATTCGATACAACAGTAGCATATTCACCACAAAGCAATGCATTCGCTCAAAGAGCGAATAGATCAATCACTGAAACTATAAGGACGTTATTAACTTATTTACCATTACCAAGTCGATTTTGGGCAGAAGCGGTGACAACTGCAACTTTATGTATATAATGTTACGCCAACTAGCAAAAGAGGAAAAAGTGCCTATGGAAATATGAAGTTAAACCAAGCATTAAACATTTTCGGGTATTTGGGTGTATGCGGGTTGCGTGACGATTTTTGTAAATATCTCTCCCTTCCCATCCACCCTTCTAGGGATGTCTTATTCCTACAGTTTTATTTTACCTATTGAAATTTCCCAATAATAAAGCTATACTAAGTTTTATTGAAATGGCATTGTTGAAATGTTGAGCTGGAACACGAACACACGCATATACATATCCATTATTTTTTGCATATTAATATTTTGGACAAAGAATACATTTGTGAGGCAGTGTTTTCACCAACAGTGTGTTAAATAATAGTTTATATACAATAATTATATGTAATATTATATGAGGTTGTTTTTCTGACCGTCTGTCTATTTTTTGTGGATTACAGTGTCTAATAATTATAAACAGTCAATTCGCCAATCAACATTGAGAATTTTTTTATTTTCATTAATATTGAATCATAAAGAAAAGTTGTTTTTAGAATAAAAAAGTGTATAATAAGTTGAGTCGTGCGAATTCTCCTCGCGCCCGTATTTTTTTCTTCTTTTTTCCCCTCTCTCTCTCTCCTTAAGCGAAACGCAATGCGTCAAGTAAAGGAATATAAATTAAATATAAAATAACTAGAAATACATTACTTGTACAAAAGTAAATGGATTCCAGTCAGTGTCGTATTACTATTGTTTGTAAATAATAAAGACGTCGTCAAGACGAAAGACAATTGCGAATCGTTACAATGTTTCGCACACACTTCGCGAGGTTTCGCACACTGTAAAAAAATTGGCTGTTTCCCATACGGCAAGCAAGCACAAGAAACAGCATTTTGCACTCGGAATGTTAAAATACGTTTTTGCACACATTTTAGAGAAATGAAAAAATAGCATTTATTTTTGAAGAGCTGAAACTTGCTTGGTAATTGGTTTCGGAAAAAATGTTTTATACAAAAGTAGTAGTGAATTTTATCTTCTTTAAAATTGAATCTTATCATTTTTGTACATGACTTAAGGTTAAAGAGTTATAGAGAAAAAACCGCAAAAGTCAGAAAAATACCGGGTTTTCGGGTCTCCCAGAGTTAGCACAGAGTTTGGAACGGCGAAAACTTGGGGGTTTTAACTAGTGCCTGGGTACATACAACATATCCAAAGAAAAAATTTTTATGACCTATTTCCAGGTAATATGTACCTACCAACTGGACTGTATATGGTGGTCATCAATAATATCAAATTATTTTGATAAATTTAGAAAGAAGAATTTTATTCTAATTTAGTGAAAGTTGAAATAATTATAAAGGAGGAGATGGCTCTGGATGGAAATGGAATAGATGGATGGAATAGATATGTACCTTTGAATCTATTTTGAGCCCCTCAGAACATATTTGAATTGAGAAAGTTTTTGATACTATACCGCAAACATTTTCATGAATTTTTGAAAATCTGAAAAGTAAGAATTACCCTGTTCTACATGAGATCTTGGGTGATACCTTTTTACTTTCTCGTATACATACTATATACGGAGTAATATGTATATACGTATTAAATATATACGTAATACGTATTACGTACATATGTAAATATTTCTCTATACTCGTACTATAAGTTATGTAATGCTGCAGAAAATCGATTTCGAGATTTCAACGGAAATACACGTTTTTAGGGTCCCCTGATACCGAAAAAGTGTTGTTTTGTTTAAATGTCCGTCCGTCCGTCCGTCCGTCCGTCCGTTCGTCCGACTGTCCGTCTGCCAGTCTGTCCGTCTGTCCGTCTGTCCGTCTGTCCGTCTGTCCGTCTGTCCGTCTGTCCGTCTGTCCGTCTGTCCGTCTGTCCGTCTGTCCGTCTGTCCGTCTGTCCGTCGTCCGTCTGTCCGTCTGTCCGTCTGTCCGTCTGTCCGTCTGTCCGTCTGTCCGTCTGTCCGTCTGTCCGTCTGTCCGTCTGTCCGTCTGTCCGTCTGTCCGTCTGTCCGTCTGTCCGTCTGCTCGTCTGTCTGTGAACATTACTATAGCCTAAACCATGCATACGATATTTTCCAAATTCAAGAAACCCCAGTCGATCTGGCTCTAGTCGAAGCTTTGGGATTTTGAAAAACATTCTTTAAAATTACATTAAGCCCCCTGGACATTTTTAAAATTTTCTCAAAAAAGGCTCAAATTTTCTTCTTTAAATGTCTAAGAATAGGGTAAAATGCACCAATAAAAGTGGCATAGGTCTAATTTTCGCGGTTAACTCTAAATTTTCGGAAACTGTAAAAGTTTGAATTTTTCAGCATCTTTCTACAACTATAAAATTAAAGACAGATTTTTCCTTCAAATGAAATTTGTTGTCCATAAATAGTTCTTTCATTAAAGCCATGTAGTTCTTTTGAAAATGTTACTAGTTTTCTTGCAATATTGCGTGCAATATTTGCTATTTTAAAAAATAACTAAAACAAGATTTTCTCAAAAAAGGCTCAAAATGTTTTCTTTAAAATTTTGATAGGGGTAGTGCCAAATGTACCATATACGATGTCATAAACGCCATATTGCTCTATTCTTTTGTTTTTCAAAATTGACAAAAATGTAATTTTTTTACTTGTCTCGCAGGACAGTAATATTTACATTTGAGGCGATTTCTTCAGATTATTATATTTATAAGTACATGTGCTTTAAATAATGTCATATAAAGTTTCTCGAAAATTCAACAGTTTTCTGTTAAACTGAGCTCAAAAACGCTCAAACGCCATTTTCTCAAAAATGATTTCAAATTTTTCTTCAAACTTTTGCAATGGAGAGTGCTAATTGCACTGTTTAATATGCCGGAAAGTTTATTTTCCTGTAGTCTTTTTTTATTATATAAAATTTATATAAAAATTAAGTATAAAATATTTGTATAAAAATTATACAAATGTATTTTCGTTTAAATATCTCTTAGCCCGTTAATATGCACATTTTCACGACTTTGTATACATTGTTAAATTTGAGTGGAAGTTCTTCAAATTACTTCAAATGAAACTTATCGAAAACTCAATAGATTCCTTTGAAAAGAGCTTCAAATTTGGCATTTACAGTAACGCTTAATGCCATTTTCTTAAAAACTGCTCCAAATTTTTGAACGAAAATTGCTATTTAGGACGAGAGTTTAACCTTCTTCAATATTCTTAAAATAATATTTCGGTTCTACTACTTGGAAACCGAAAAGTTGAAAAAATTTCAAAAAAAAAAAAAAAAATATACTTTGGCCGGCGATATGTGGCAGCAGGCAAGGAGGGCAAGACTGTACTCTGCCAGTCCACACCAAGTAAATTAGAAAACTACTACGAGAAAGTCTGTGCCATTCTGTAGCATCACTAGTAAGTTTCTGTATGTAATACTGCGGAAAATCGATTTCGAGATTTCAACGGAAATATACGTTTTGGGGTCCCCTGATACCGAAAAAGTGTTTGTTTGTTTCTTCAAAACGTCAGTCCGTCCGTCCGTCCGTCTCCCTGTCCGTCTTTCCGTCCATCAGTGAATACTACTATCATACGATACACAAACCATCCATACGATCTTTTCCAAATTCAAGAAACCTCTGACCATCTGGCTCTAGTTGAAGCGTTGAGATTTTGAAAAACATTCTTTAAAAAATGATGGTACTTTACATGAAGCACCCCAGACATTTTCAAAATCTTCTCAAAAACGGATCCAAATTTTTTCTTTAATTTTCCTGTAAGAATAGAGTAAAGTACACTTATAAAAGTGGCATTGGTCCGATTTTCACGGTTAACTCTCAATTTTCGAAAATTGGAAAAGTTTGAATTTTTCGGCGTCTTCCTACAACTACAAAATTGAAGATACAGATTTTTTCCTTCAAATGAAATTTGTTGTCCATAAATAGTTCTTTCATAAAGGTCATAAAGATATTTTTGAAAATTGTAGTAGTTTTTGTGCAATATTTGCAATTTTAAAAATAATAAAAAGATGGTTTTCTCAAAAAGACTCCAAATTATTTCTTTAAATTTTTTGTAGAGGTAGTGCCAAATGTACCCTATACGATGACATAAACGTTATATTGATCTATTCTTTTTTTCAGTTACAAAAATGTTTTGTTTTTTTTGCTTGTCTCTCACGTCGGTAATATTTACATTAGAGGCAATTTCTTCACATTATTATATTTATGAATACATATGCTTTAAATAATGCTTTATAATGCTTTATAAAGTTTCTCGAAAATACAACAGTTTTCTGTTAAAATTAGCTCAAAATTCATTTTCAGAAATGCTAAAAAAACGCCATTTTCTCAAAAATGGCTCCAAATTTTTTCTTCAAACTTTTGCAATGGATATTGGTAATGGCACTGTTTAATATACGATAAAGTTCGTTTTGGTGTATTCTTTTTTTTTTTTCTCTCAAAAATTACACAAACGTAATTTTTCTTAAATACGTCTCACTGTACTTTGCACATTTCCATTTGTATACATTATTACGTTTGTGAGTGGAAATGCTTCAAATGAAGCTTTTTGAAAACTCAATAGATTCCTGAGAAAAAGAGCTTCAAATTTTGCATTTACAGTTATGCTTAATAGCCATTTTCTTAGAAAGGTCTTCAAATTTTTAAATGAAAATTTCTATTTAGGACGAGGTTTTAACCTTCTTTAATATTCTTAGAGTAATATTTCGGTTCTAGTATTAATAAACCAAAAAGTTGAGAAAATGTCAAAATAATGTACTTTGGGGGACAATGGATGGCAGCTGGCCAGAGAATGGAGCAAGACCTTAAAGCTAATCCACACCAAGGAAATTAGAAATATTTGCTATGAGAAAGTTTCTGCCATTTTGTAGCACCTATAGTTTAAATAGAGCTTTAGATTTCTTGAAAATATTTGGTAAGATGCTTGTCACCAAAGAATGTTTCCTAATGCCATTGAGTGGTTTCATTATATAAGGTGCAGTTTGTTTAATGGGGGATATCCCTGTCCTGAACAGTGTTTTTTCACATGATTAATTATTTTTGTCATTCTGGGGGTAATGCATTGACATACATAGAGTTTTCATTTAATGTTGTACTGGTATTTGAATGCATGTTACTGAAACAAAGTTGATAAATTAATTTTCCCTGAATTTCTGAGAAATTTTTATTGATTGTGTTTGCCATTTTTGTGAATTATGCAATGCATTATTTTTTTAATGAAGTTCAATGTTTTTGCAAGTTTTTGATATATTTTTCACTGGTAGTCACACAAATGCTTTTGTTGGTTTTTTTGTACTTTGGCTAAATGTTAACCATTCTTCAGCAGTTTGGCTTGTTTAATTAGATTTTATGGAGCACTTTCATGTCTTGTGGAAAGCAATGAAATTAAACTGTATTTAAATGGGTGAAAACCAGAATGGTATAAGTGACATTTTATAAATTCTGAGAAAAACATGTTTACATAAGGCTATATTTCAGTGCTAATGTAATTTCATAGTTTAATGAACAATTGAAATGCTGTAATTATAATGATGAAACAAAACACCATGATTTTACAGTGATATTGAATTAAATAAACAGTTTTCTCAGAATTTATAAAATGTCACTTAAACCGTTTTGGTTTTCACCCATTCATTTGTTGTGGAGGATTGTTTCCTGCTTATTACTACCAGGTGATCAGAATAAAATGCAACCCACAGCAGGCAGAGCGTAATGCACTGGTAACCATATCTGAGCGGGTCGGATAGCGGCCGGTGGTTTCAAGCAAGTAAACTGACAGGAAGTACGCTTAGTCCCCTCTCCCACTAATGCCACCCTGAGGAGAAGAGCAGGTAATTGCCGTTTCCACGAATTCAATGAGAAGGGGAACGCGCCTGCTTGTTTGGCATTGAAAGAAAACTGAATTGTCAAGAACGATGATTCCTTCGTATATTGTTTAAAAGTGAAATAAACTTGCCATGTAAAATATATATTGAGGTCAATTTAATAGTAAACTTTGCTTGTTTTAGTTTCAAAACAAGATACATACGCTCCAAAACATATGCTCCAGAAATGTATGTTTTATACTTTTGTGTTTTAAATAAATATTACCAAATTATAAATTCAGATTCGCAGAACAAATGTTTGTTATTATTATTATTGAATAAGGTTACTTTAAAATAATTAACTAATTAAAATATAATAAAATTTAATTTCTCAGTTTATTCTGAGTCTACCTTATTTGATTCTAAAGACGTATCCGCCTTTACTGTTTCTTTGAAAAACAACAGACTGATTACTATGTGTCAATAAATGGCACATCATACTCCAATTTTTTTTTTTTTTTTTTGTTGCAATGGATCAAACACACCTGTCTCACGATAGCACTTCACTAACCGAAATATGGTACTCTTGTTCAGAATAGACTCAGATGAAAATTTTTCTCTGAAAGCTGCCCGGCACTCTTTGAAAGATTGTGTTCGGAAGTACTCCTCCAACATAAAACTGCGTTGCTCTACGCTGAGGCACATCGTAATTTAACTGTGAATTACTGTTTTGGCGAAGAATTGGCTGTTTTGTTTTGAGAAGGTATGACCCACACCGCAGGAAGGGGGTGAGTGAAATGAAGGGGGTGGTGGTGAATGGAGTGTCGGTTGCAAAACTTTCACTTTTCTCTCAGAGCCTTGAATAGCAGGATTGCATTTTATACTGATCACCTGGTATACTCCTATCTTTCTCATGATATTTTAATTCCTTTGATTATACATGATTAGTGGTTTCTATTTTTTATTTTTTGAATTTTCTGTGGGAAAACTGTAATATTAATATATCTTTGAAATATATTTAGCATCAAGTTAAATTTGGTATTTATAATTGTTGCTGATTATGCCTTAACTCAGTTTTCTGAAGTTTTTAGAGTTAACTTTTCATGTCTTTGTGAGAAGTGTTAGATTTCTCTGTAAAGTATTGCTTAATGATTTTTGTGTTCAAGTGTGCAAATCCAGGCAATGTGATTACTAAAATGAAAACCTAATTGAAATCATTTGAATCAACTGTAATAATTTGGTCTTTTACATATTTTGAGAAATTAATTTACAGTTGTTTGTAAATTGAAAAATTTGAGTAAATTTTTGTATTATTCTACCTTATTTGTTTCTAATTGAATTAATATATGAATATTCACATGTTTTCTTGGTGTTTGTCTTGCCTTCTTCGCTGTATTTTCAAGGCTTTTGGGATATACTAATCTTGGACCTATTCCATAAAAATCCCAGGTGTAGTGGTTGGGTTGGAGAGGAGATGAAGTTTGAAGAGGAGAAAATATGATAGGATTTTTAAAGATGGAAAACCTGATGTTTGTTTAGAATGGTATAGTGTGTAGATACAGATAGGAAGATAGATATGATAGGAACATGTACGTGTTTAGGTCTAGTCTTCTTAGTTAGTTACTTTCATCTAGCCATTAGAATTGTGTACTTCTCCCAGTATTTTCAATAATGTTTACAAAATTTCTTTTGTAGATCACTTTGATAATTTAATAAAATTTTAAGATGATCAAACTCAATCATTTTTAGAACACTGACAGGGATTCAAACTTCAAAGAACATTGATCAAATGTGGACATTTCAATCAGTTTAAAACAAAATCATTTGATGAAAAAAAAATTTTTATAAAGAGTTCTGCTGTATTTGTCTTGCATGTGTGCTGTATTTGTCTTGTGTATGTCTTGTATATCTCTAGATCATGTTCTCTGATTCATCTCTCTGATTCATGTTATCTCTTCTACTTTTTTCAGACTGTTCACTGTTTGTATCAGCTGTCCAAGAGTTCAGCAAAGAAAATTTAACTGAGAAGAGACCACAGTTTGAGTTTCACTAAGATGTAATTCTCTCATTTTGAAGTTGTTCAGGACAGCTAACATTTTCTACAAGTTGTATCCACTTTTTCAATACTTGTGAAATGTCATGAAATGTTTCTCAGAAATGATGAGTTTGAGATCCTTTCACTCTGGATGTAAGAAGGGCTCTACCAGCAAATGGTTTATTTTACAGCAAATGTTTATTCACATTGAGTATTTCAAGTGTATATTACATTGAAAATCAGAAATACCATATCTTAAATGGACTGAACTTATGCACTTGTAGTGCTATTGTGAAGTGTTAAAAACAATGGTCACGAACATTAATACTACACTTACACAATGTGATGTTGATCTTAAGACTTCATTTTAATGTGAAAGATGGGACATTATCCATCAGTAGGTATTGTTCCTGCTTCTAAATGATACATCAGTATGTTTTAATACACAGCCATGAAATATAATTCCCTCCTAACAAGATTGAATATAGAAATGCACCCTAAGTTCCTACTCAATTTCCTCCCCTTTTCATACTTATTAAGTTCAATTTTTGTGAAATGTATCAAAAATGTATTATACAAATATTTTTAATGCAATGTTCCTTCTCAACATGAAGCACTAATCAACATTGGTCCATTGCCTTTATCATAAGAATCTAAATGTGCCATAAGAAAGAGTGCTTTTGTATGTATTAAAAAGCAATGTAGATTTATAGATGGAAGGGAGATTGTTCTGATGTTGAGTTAATGACTAACTTATAAATTTTATTTTTGCATGTGAAGTAATTTTTCAATTAAACTGGATGTTTCTTCAATTTTCCCCTCCAATATATTCGGATTTTTTTAAAATGAATACCCTATTCCCATACAAAAAAGTGAGTCTTGTAGCCAATCATATGGTGTAGTATCTACTGTGACAAGTTTACATTGACTTGAAATGACATGATTAACAATTTCCAGTGCAAAACAGTATTTCAATTTGGAAAGTGTATGAGGGAAGTTCAGTTATTGATGAACATTGTGTATGTGTATCTTTAAATGTGGATTCTGCTGTGTAGACTAAGAGGCAAAAGAACTTTACTGATTCTGTATCATTGTAATTGTTGTGAAACATGGTGAGGAATTAAGAGTTAACTTCCAGGATTCTTATGAAAATGTGATGCTGCAATGAAACTGAGAAACTGTAATGTTGTGTGCTTCATAACTGTGAAAGGAGCAGAGTTCTGTTCCATTGGTGAACTTCTTTTCAAATCAAGATTTACAGAAATTATTCCAACATGATGATACATTCTTGACATTTCTGTAAATGACATGATAAAATGTTGGTTTTTGATGTAGATTTTTCTCTTTCTTCACCAAGATAAAAATATTGAGAAGAGAATAGATATTCTTTTGATAATCTGTCCAGTTAATTCAAAGTTAAATTATAGTTGATGGCGATGAATACACCTCAGCAACTGATTACTACACAAAGTCACCAATGTGACAGAACTTAATGTGTTACATGTGCAACCAGAATTTGCACTTTTAAATGTTGTATGTTGATAAACATGTCTTGAAAGTATGCAATATTATGTTTAAATACTTTCAAATTAATGCTGTTTTAATTTCAAGGAACTGAAAAATCTTTGGTGCATATCAAAGTAAGAAAAAAATTTCAAAAGTTAGGATTGAAATACATGAATAAGAGGGATAAAAATACTGGGGAGAAAGACAGACATGGAAACATATAACATAGGCTACATTGAATTGTCATGTGTTTATTAATGAAATCGAATATATTTCAGAGAACATCTTGAGATGTAAAATTATATTGTAGCAAAAATAAAAATAAAAAGCAATTAACAATAGAAAATTCTTTTTCATTTTAATTGCATATAAATAACATATAATTCCTGATTTCTCTTATTTGTTGTGTATTTCCTCATTTTTATTATGTAAGGTAAAGGTATGTAAAAGAAGATAATTGTATTGATTAATATTATGTTCCCAAGTGTGAATGTCTTATTAAAAATTATAAAGAAGTCTTATTTTTCAAATAGAGCTGAAGAATCTTTTATCTTCTTTAAAAAGGAATTTTTCTTTGAGCATTTATTTGAAATTTTTCTTTTATGCATTTAACCCTACATCACCTAAACAATGTAATTCAAAGTCTTAAATCATCTAGTCAGATATTTAGGGCTTTAAAAGGCTAAATCACAACTTTAAGTTTTCTAATATTTTTACTACAATACCTTGCTCAAAATGTAAAGGGTCTCCATGTATAGAGATTGCCAAAAGTATTTAGAACAATATTTTGTTAAAGGATGCAATAGCGTAACAAAATGAGTGCAGGCTCAACCACAAAACTTTTACCTGGGCCCCCTTTATAAAAATGTATAGCAAACACAAGTAGTGTAAGTGCCTTAAAAATATCCCTTAAAAATAGGCCCTCTTTTACCTAGGCCTGCCCACATTGTGGACCCGAACATTATGCCACTGAAAGGATGATATTGTGTTCTAAAACAGTAGAACTAAGGGCAGGGCTAGTTTAACATAAAGAATATGTAGCATTGGCCATGTGCCTCATGCTTTTTAAGGCCTTGTACTTTTGTAACTTTTTGTAAATGACATGGAAGCTTAGTTCACAAAAAAATCAAAATAAAAATGTAGTGTAGTATATACTTTAAACTCAGTTTGTTTAACTTGTCACAAGATGAATGTATGCAATTATAACAATAATATGCACAGCAACGTACAGTTCATTTTTATCATCAATTTTTTCAAACCAAGTCTACAATGATTCGAAGTTTATAAGTTCACTTGAAAACAAAACACTGACTTTCAAAGAACCCTTTAAGTAAGATAAAATAAGATTCATAATAAGATAGGAGAAACAAAGTGTTAAATCATCTTGAAATTGAAATACCTTGCAAAAAGTTTCTCAATTAAGAAATAATTAATGAAAACTAGTTGCAGTCAAATATTCTGTCAGTGAATTTAAATTATTTTTAAGGTTTTCAAAGTTAATTCATAATTTTTGTATGAAAAAATGAGTAGTGTAATGGAAAGAAATGGAAATCTTCATCAGTTTCCATTCTATTAATTTATTTGGACAAACATTGTTTGTCTTATATAAATGACAATCTTGTAAATATTTTAAAATCATTAGAATTTGTTTACAAATCAATCATGAAAACAAACTTAAAGAATTATGTTTCTTTATTTCTTTACTCTCACTGACAAATGAACATTTCTTAAATAATTGTTATTTAACAGCAGCTAAATCAAGTAAACAATTTATTTGAAACATATGACTTCAGATACAAACTTCCTGTATATATACCTTCCACATACATGCAGATTATATAATACTGCTTGTTGTATGTAAAGCATTGTTTTAAAAACAAACAAATTATATTGCAACATTGTTAAACTATTAATTTTTATTAGAAATTATGATTACTAGTTACATTAAAAAAAATTGTAATAATTTCCTCCTTAATTTTCAATATTACTTGATCAGGAAAATATGTCTATCTAGAGTTAGAATGCGTTTATCTCCAATTTCACTTTCATTCTGCCATTTGCTTAATGTCTAAGTTTTATAACCATGAGATGACCTGTGTTTTAGTACAACACAGCCTTTTTGGTTGTTTTTTTTGGTTGCTCACTATGGTGCTCTGAAACATTTGTTTTTTACAACTAAGGTTTTCTTAGGTTTAGCCACATGTTCCATAGGTTAAGTACTAAATTTAAGAGAGATATACTAAAATGTAAAGTGTGTTCTAATGCTGATTAATTATGATTCATTTAATTGGCAAATATGTAATGATTGATGGAACAATGTAAGGTAATTAATTACAAACATATTATGAATGATGTAATATGTAAAGAAAAAGATGGTTCCAAACCCCCTTGAACTTCAACCAGGATACAGGAAGTACAGCTGCTTCCTTCATGATAGTGTGGATGAGATTAGATTTCACACTTCAAAAGGATACCTTCAAAAGACTCTGAATGAATACAAGAAAAATATTTTTGATTTATTTATCATCAAAAAAACAGTAAAAACTATATTTGATAAGTGGGGGAGAAGTAGAGTGCGCCAGGAAAGTCTCACTGCACTGGTCCAAGTCAGGGCCTCCTATTAAAAGTTGCATTTATATTGATAGCAAACAGATCACTGAGAAACAAATGAAAGAGACAACACTTCAGCATCTGTAATGATTGTGATGAGAGTGGTATTTATGTTTTCTTTTGTCATAAGTTGCTGTCATAAGCTTGCTATAATTTTTATTGCAAACACTCCCACCAGCAAGGTGTCACTGCAGAGAGAGAGACTTTCCTGGCATGCGGTATAATCATGCACACTCTGATATCTAGCTCACATTGATTGAAATTAATAAAATTCTGCTTCTCTATTTACATTTCAAATTATTTCTTATGACAAAATTTGTAAAAGTATTGGATAATGATCAATCTTTTGTGGATATTTTCTTGCAAAATTTTCAAGGGTAAGTATAGTTAAAACAAAAGAAGAATATATTTGAAGGACTCAAAATTAAAGAAATATTTTCTGATAAGCAACTGTCATGTAAGAAAAAATGCATGAGAATCATTCAGAAAAGTTACACTTAATTTTCCAGCAGAAACTTTTGTTCTGCAAACAATGAGAAAATTGAAAAAAAAAAAAACTTGCTTTTCATCAAGAAGAATTCAATGTATGCTTAAAGAAATCACTGGCTTCATTCCCATTTGGATCTAGTTCTGGAAAATTGTGATGTAGTTTCTGATTATCATAGTAAGCGTTTTCATCGAACTATGTCAGTGTTAGCAAGGTAGGTATCTGGATTACATCCTTAGTAACTAAGTCTGGTCAGTATTACGGTAGCATAAGATTTATTACAAATGAAAAGACAAACTATCTTTAATAAGTTCTAAATAATGCTACTTAGAAGAGAACAAAGCAGAGCATGAATATGATTTAAAATTACAACTGACAATATTTGACCATTTTGGGTTCATTTTTAAATTTGGCACAACAAAAGACACAAACCAATAGCAATATCCTTTTTGAATCAGAAAAAAGTTATAAGATTTGTTGCACAAATATGTGTAATTTTTGTAAATTTAGAAACTGAATGAAAATGATTATTGGGTCATATGATTGTTCTATCTATACAAAATGTGCATTGAGTTCTATCTACACAAAATGTGTAAAGAAATTAAATTGGAATTTTCTCAAAAATCTTATTTACATATTTTTGGACTCAAAATTTGTTTGACTCAAAATTGCACCAAAATTTACTAATTTGAGAAATCTGTTTATAATCTATATAAGGTTAATAGATTCATGCATTACTCAAAAACTGACAAAATGTATACATGATTACGAACGATGTGAAGGACCAATAATTACCTCAAAATAATACCTTTTTGTAGTAACAAACCTATGTTTCAAAGGTTCATTCAGATCTAAATTTTGTTTAGCATAAGATACAAAAAGTATTTTCATCAGATAATCTAGTATTACACAACGGAATTTTCCACTCAATTTCAGAAACAAGATCTGTAAATTGATTTTATTATTAGAATATTTAAAAAAAATAGATCTCCTTCGTCATTTCCTTATCTCCTAATCCTTCTTCGCATTCGTCTTGATGTTCGTAATTGTCTTTCGCCTTAGTCTTTCGTTTTGCGTCTTCGTCTTTCGTCTCAGTCATTCATCATCCACTTTCGTATTTATTTTCCACATCGTAAAATGACATCGGCTGTCGTCTACATCCTTAGCCTTGGTTTTCAGTTTTCGTTATTAATCTTAATCATTCGTCTTCTTCTTTCAAATTCCATTTTCGTTTCTATCTTCGTCTCACGTCATCCCACTTCTTCGTTCGTCATTCTTTTATGTCCCATTCTTTCGTCGTCGCCTTTCACATCGTCTACCATCTACAGCTTTCGCTTTCGTCTACCGCCACCGTCATTCTTCGTCTTACCTTTTCGTTTTCGTATTAGACCTCGTCTATCGCCTTCGCCTTTCGTGTTCTTCATTTCTTTCCTCCTTTCGTCTTCACCCTTCCTCTTCGTATTACAATTAACCTTCATCTTCGCCTTTGGTCTTCGTTTTACGTGTTGGTCCCTCATCTTCGTCTTGGTCATCATATCGACTTTTGTCTTCATCTTTCCTCATTGCCTTCGCCTTCATCTTCGTCTTTCGTCTTCGTCTTCGTCTTCGTCTTCGACTTCGTCTTCGTCTTTCGTCTTTCGTCTTTCGTCTTTCGTCTTTCGTCTTTCGTCTTTCGTCTTTCGTCTTTCGTCTTTCGTCTTTCGTCTTTCGTCTCTCGTCGTCTTCGACTCTCGTCTTTCGTCTTTCGTCTTTCGTCTTTCGTCTTTCGTCTTTCGTCTTTCGTCTTTCGTCTTTCGTCTTTCGTCTTTCGTCTTTCGTCTTTCGTCTTTCGCCTTTCGTCTTTCGTCTTTCGTCTTTCGTCTTTCGTCTTTCGTCTTTCGTCTTTCGTCTTTCGTCTTTCGTCTTTCGTCTTTCGTCTTTCGTCTTTCGTCTTTCGTCTTTCGTCTTTCGTCTTTCGTCTTTCGTCTTTCGTCTTCGTCTTTCGTCTTTCGTCTTTCGTCTTTCGTCTTTCGTCTTTCGTCTTTCGTCTTTCGTCTTTCGTCTTTCGTCTTTCGTCTTTCGTCTTTCGTCTTTCGTCTTTCGTCTTTCGTCTTTCGTCTTTCGTCTTTCGTCTTTCGTCTTTCGTCTTCGTCTCTCGTCTTTCGTCTTTCGTCTTTCGTCTTTCGTCTTTCGTCTTTCGTCTTTCGTCTTTCGTCTTTCGTCTTTCGTCTTTCGTCTTTCGTCTTTCGTTTTTCGTCTTTCCTCTTCGCCTTTCGTCTTCTCTTTCGTCTTCGTCTTTCGTCTTCGTTTTTCCTCTTTCCTCTTTCGTCTTCGTCTTTCGTCTTCGTCTTTCGTCTTCGTCTTCGTCTTCGTCTTTCGTCTTCGTCTTCGTCTTCGTCTTCGTCTTCGTCTTCGTCTTCGTCTTCGTCTTCGTCTTCGTCATCGTCTTCGTCTTCGTCTTTGTCTACGTCTTCGTCTTCGTCTTCGTCTTCTTCTTCGTCTTCGTCTTAGCCTTCGTCTTCGTCTTCGTCTTCGTCTTTCGTCTTTCGTCTTCGTCTTTCGTCTTCGTCTTTCGTCTTTCGTTTTTCGTCTTCGCCTTTCGGCTTCGTCTTTCGTCTTCGTCTTCGTCTTTCGTCTTCGTCTTTCGTCTTCTTCTTTCGTCTTCGTCTTTCGTCTTCGTCTTCGTCTTCGTCTTCGTCTTCGTCTTTCGTCTTCGTCATTCGTCTTCGTCTTTCGTCTTCGTCTTTCGTCTTCGTCTTTTGTCTTCGTCTTTCGTCTTCGTGTTCGTCTTTCGTCTTCGTCTTCGTCTTCGTCTTCGTCTTCGACTTCGTCTTCGTCTTCGTTTTCGTATTCGTCTTCGTCTTCGTCTTCGTCTTCGTCTTCGTCTTCGTCTTCGTCTTCGTCTTCGTCTTCGTCTTCGTCTTCGTCTTCGTCTTCGTCTTCGACTTCGTCTTCGTCTTCGTCTTCGTCTTCGTCTTCGCCTTCGCCTTCGTCTTCGTCTTCGTCTTCGTCTTCGTCTTCGTCTTCGTCGTCGTCTTCGTCTTCGTCTTCGTCTCGTCGTCGTCGTCGTCTTCGTCTTCGTCTTCGTCGTCGTCGTCGTTGTCGTCGTTTTCGTTTTTTCAATTTTTCGTTTTTTCGTTTCTTCGTTTCTTAATTTTTTCGTTTTTTGGTTCTTCGTTTTACCTTTTTCGTTTTTTCCTTTTTTCATTCTTTCGTTTTTCGTTTTTTGCGTCTTTAAGTCTTTAATTTTTTGGTTTTTTCGTTTTTGTTTTTTGTTTTTTGGTTCTTTAGTTTTGGGGTTATTTGTTATTTTGTTTTTTTCGGTTTTCCGGTTTTTGAATTTTCAGTTTTTTGGTTTTATCGTTTTTTATTTTTTCGTTTTTTCGTTTTTTCGTTTTTTGATTTTTGACTTTTTTCCTTTTTTAATTTTTTGCTTTTTTTGGTTTTTTCGATTTTTTTTTTTTTTTGTTTCTTCAATTCTTCGTTTTTTGGTTTTTGGGTTTTTCGTTTTATCTTTTTTTGTTTTTTCCTTTTTTCATTCTTACGTTTTTTCGTTTTTTGCGTCTTTTGGTTTTTTCATTGTTTGGTTTTTTCGTTTTTATGTTATTTGTTTTTGGGTTCTTTGGTTTTCGGGTTATTTAGTTTTTTGGTTTTTTCGGTTTTTGAATTTTGATGTAACAATCTAAGATCCCCACGAACAATTTAGATGCAAAGAACAAACATAACAAGGAATGGCATGAGTAGGAGATGGAAAAACAGAAGAAAGCGGTGTCGCGCACTAATAATTTTTTTATAAATTAAAGAAGACGCGACAAAATCCCGATTTGGACGGTACAAATCAATAGCATTCATTTAGAGGAACATTTCAAAAGTTATTCGAAGCGAATCGCATCGGGGGTTTAAAAGATATGAGTGATTTTGAAAGTACACTTTAGACATTATAACTAGAGATTTTTACAGCCATTGTTATCATAAGAAAGGTAATGTAAAGAAGCGGTTTTTCCTAAAAATTAAGAGAACGCGTAAAGCGATTGAAATGAAACTTTCGGGATTAACAAAGAAAATCACGCGGAAAATTATGACATTACTCGCAACTCTGAAAAATATCGAGGAGCTGCAGTAGAGATACCAATTGAAATTGTATATTTGGAAATTTTACGAGAGAACAATGATGCGTCGCGAGCGACGGAAATAAAGCAATTTTGGCGTTAATAAACATGAGGAGATCGTATAAGAAATAGTAATAAGATATAAATTGATAATTAAAAGTAGTAATAAAGAGAAATAACCTGGAAAGGACAGAATTAAGTAAAATGGTATGATATTTTTGGTAAAGACACGTAAGCGATCGGTAAATGTTCCAGAAAAAAAAGTTGAAGACACAACGCAACAATGTCAAGGAGGATGATGCGTAGCAAGCTCGACGTCAGACGTGGGGAGGACGCTCCGAGAAAAGATAAAAAATTTAGTATGCAATTATGCGAGAAACACGGTGAACATGAATGGATATAGTGAGTTTAGGCAATGATGTTCGTAATAACAATGCGTAACGCGGAAATATTTTATGTGTCGCAGTATATTCAACAATAGGACATTTTTGGAGGAAATGTAGCACGCGATAGACAGATAATCGCGTTGTTAGTTGCGTAATGGAAATAGGATGATAGGGGGATGAAAGGACATGCTAAGAAGATATTAGCGAGCTCAAGAAAATTTTGGTAATGTGTGGGGATGGAGAAATGCTGCGGGAGAATGGATTTGGAGGATGCTGCTTAATATACATCGAGGACGGCGCGCAGCAATGGTTTGCTGCGGATTACAGCGTTTTCTGCAAAAGGGAAGTTATGAAACTTTGTTTTTTTTGTTATGAAATTCACATTTTGAAGGAGAAGAAAGATTAAAATTAGCTTCTGTACAAGATCAAGTTCTGTCTTAACGTAAAAATAGATTCAATAGGTATACAGGCAGAATGCGCATTCGGGTGTGAATGAGTTTATTTATAATTGTCAGTATGAATGGAAATATTTTGGATTTTGTGTCATGTAATTTAAGGGTATTATATCGTTCATGTGTTTATGTGTTTATTTTGTTTGTCGTTAAATGTATTATGTGAGTCATGGGAGAGCAACGACCCCAGTTTGTATTTATATATATATTTCAACTGGAATAACGACTAGCACAGGAATTAAATAAATGGAGAACATCACTTGGTTCGACATTAAATTAAACGAACGTAGTTTCATTGTTACATGTAGCTAGTTAATGACCTACGCCCACGTGCCCGAATAGTTGTTAGATCCTGTACAGGTCAGCCACAACCTCACGCCCAGATTTTATGTGTAAGTAAGAAAATATCGGAAGTTCTGGGGGGGCAGCTAGTCGACGGGCAACCTTGGAGGTGGAAGCTGAGTATAACCAGGGCCATTGATAAGAGCGGGTTTTGGTTATTATTTTGGCGTTATAACGCCGGGCGATTATAAAGATTATAGTTGATCTAGAGCAGGTAATGGTTCATTACATATTTTGGTGCGCCTAACGACGAGCGATTATAATTGTTTTATAGATATGAGGAGGACGGTTCATTACATTTAGTTCTTTGGTTTTCTTTTTTTTTCGTTTTTTCGTTTTCTTGATTTTTGGTTTTTTGGTGACTTGTTTTTTTGTTTTTTCGATTTTTGTTTTTTGGATTTTTGGTTTTGGAAGAATCGTTTTGTTTTTTTGGTTTTCTTTGGTTTTTCGTTTTTGGTTAATTCGTTTTGTTTTTTCTATTTTTGGTTTTTTAATTTTTTTGATTTTTCAATTTTTGGTATTCTTAATTTTTTAGTTTAAAAATTTTTTCGTTTTTTGTTTTTTTCCTTTTTTCGTGTCTTCGTGTTTTTGTTTTCTTTTTTTTCATTTTTGCTTTTTTCGTTTTTTTCTCTTGTTTCTTTGTTTTTTTCTTTTTTCTATCTTCATTTTTTACGTTTTAGTTTTATGGTTCGTTGGTTTTTTTGTTTTTTCGTTCTTTCGTTTTTTCCTGATTGCGTTTTTTCGCTTTTTGTTTTTTTGGTCGTTGGTTTTTTGGTATTCGGTTTTTTATTTTTTTGGTTTTTTTTTTCTTCTTTTGGTTTTTTCCTTTTTTTGTTTTTAATTTTTTGTTTTTTCGTTTTTCTATTTTCGTTTTTTTGTTTTTTTGGTTTTATTGTTGTTTACTTTTTTTGAATTTATTTTTTTAGTTTTTTGGATTTTTTGTTTTTATTTATTTGGTTTTTTGTTTTTTTTTAATTTTTGGTTTTTTAGTTTTTCGTTTTTTTGGTTCTTTGGTTTTTCGTTTTTCGATTTTTTGTTTTTTGTTTTTTTTTTTTTTTTTTTCCTTTGGTAGTTTCTTAGCTTTTCCGTTTCACAAGTTTTTCTTCTTTCTTTTTTGTTTTTTGTTTTTTGTTTTTGTTTTTGGATTTTCTGTTTATTGTTTTTTGTTGTTTTTTTTGTTTTTAGTTTTGTTTGTGCTTTTTGGTTTTTTTTTGGTTTTTTTGGTTTTTCTTGTTTTTTTAGTTTTTCTGTTTTTTTGGTTTTTGGTTTTTTGTTTTTAGTTTTTGGTTTTGGTTGTTTGGTTTTTGGTTCTTTTTTGTTTTTGTTTTTTGGGTTTGTTGGTTTTGGTTTTTGATTTAGGGTTTTTAGTTTTTGGTTTTTGTTTTTGTTTTGTTTGATGGTTTTTTTAGTTTTTGGTGTTTTGGTTTTGATTTTTGATTTTTAATTTTTATTTTTATATTATGATTTTCCGATTTGTTGATTTTTATTTTGTTTTTGATTTTGGATTTTTTGTTTTTTGTTTTTGGTTTTTGGTTTTTGGTTTTTGGTTTTTGGTTTTTTGGTTTTTTGGTTTTTTGATTTTTTTTTGGTTTTTTGGTTTTTTGGTGTTTTTATGTTTTGGTTTTTGGTTTTTTGGTTTTATGGTTTTTTGGTTGTTTGGTTTTTTGGTTTAAGGTTTTTTGGTTTTTTGTTTTGTTTGGTTTTGGTTTTTTGTTTTTTTTTGGTTTTTTGGTTTTTTGTTTTGTTGGTTTGTTGGTTATTTGGTTTTTTGGTTTTTTGTTTTTGGTTTTTTGGTTTTTTTGATTTTTGATTTTTGATTTTTTGATTTTTTGATTTTTTGATTTTTTGTTTTGATTTTTTGATTTTTTGATTTTTTGATTTTTCGATTTTTCGATTTTTCGATTTTTCGATTTTTTGATTTTTTGATTTTTTGATTTTTGATTTTTTGATTTTTTGATTTTTTGATTTTTTGATTTTTTGATTTTTTGATTTTTTGATTTTTTGAATTTTTGATTTTTTGATTTTTTGATTTTTTGATTTTTTGATTTTTTGATTTTCTGATTTTTTGATTTTTTGATTTTTTGATTATTTGATTTTTTTGATTTTTGATTTTTTGATTTTTTGATTTTTTGATTTTTTGATTTTTTGATTTTTTGATTTTTTGATTTTTTGATTTTTTGATTTTTTGATTTTTTGATTTTTTGATTTTTTGATTTTTTGATTTTTTGATTTTTTGATTTTTTGATTTTTTGATTTTTTGATTATTTGATTTTTTTGATTTTTGATTTTTTGATTTTTTGATTTTTTGATTTTTTGATTTTTTAATTTTTTGTTTTTTGATTTTTTGATTTTTTGATTTTTTGATTTTTTGATTTTTTGATTTTTTGATTTTTTGATTTTTTGATTTTTTGATTTTTTGATTTTTTGATTTTTTGATTTTTTGATTTTTTGATTTTTTGATTTTTTGATTTTTTGATTTTTTGATTATTTGATTTTTTTGATTTTTGATTTTTTGATTTTTTGATTTTTTGATTTTTTGATTTTTTAATTTTTTGTTTTTTGATTTTTTGATTTTTTGATTTTTTGATTTTTTGATTTTTGATTTTTTGATGTTTTGATTTTTTGATTTTTTGATTATTTTGATTTTTTGATTTTTTGATTTTTTGATTTTTTGATTTTTTGATTTTTTGATTTTTTGATTTTTTGATTATTTGATTTTTTGATTTTTTGATTTTTTGATTTTTTGATTTTTTGATTTTTTGAATTTTTGATTTTCTGATTTTTTGATTTTTTGATTTTTTTAATTTTTTGATTTTTGATTTTTAATTTTTTTGATTTTTTGATTTTTTGATTTTTTGATTTTTTGATTTTTTGAATGTTGGTTTTGTTGTTTTTTGTTTTTTGTTTTTTTTGGTTTCTTGTTTTTTGGTTTTTCTGTTTTTTGGTTTTTTGATTTTTGGATTTTTTGTTTTTTGTTTTTGTTGGTTTTTTTGGTTTTTTTGGTTTTTTGGTTTTGGGGTTTTTTGGTTTTTTGTTTTGTTTGTGTGTTGGTTTGTTGGTTTTTTTGATTTTTTGGTGTTTTGGTATTTTGATTTTTGATTTTTTGATTTTTTGATTTTTTGAATTTTTGATTTTTTTTTAATTTTTGGATTTTTTGATTCTTTGTTTTTTTGATTTTTGGATTTTTGGTTTTTTGGTTTTTGTCTTTTTGGTTTTTTAGTTTTTGTTTTTTTGCTTTTTTGATTTTTGATTTTAGATTTTTTGATTTTTTGATTTTTTGATTTTTTTAATTTTTTGATTTTTTGATTTTTGGTTTTTTGGTTTCTTGTTTTTTGGTTTTTTAGTTTTTTGTTTTTTTCTTTTTTGGTTTTTTGTTTTTTTGTTTTTTTGTTTTTTGGTTTCTTGTTGATTTGGTTTTTCTGTTTTTTGGTTTTTTGATTTTTGGATTTTTTGTTTTTTTGGGTTTGTTGGTTTTTTTGGTTTTTTGGTATTGGGGTTTTTTGGCTTTTTGTTTTGTTTGTGTGTTGGTTTGTTGGTTTTTTTGGTTTTTTGGTGTTTTGGTTTTTTGATTTTTGATTTTTTGATTTTTTGATTTTTTGAATTTTTGATTTTTTAATTTTTGGAATTTCTTTGTTTTTTTGATTTTTGGATTTTCGGTTTTTTGGTTTTTGTCTTTTTGGTTTTTTTTTGTTTTTTTGGTTTTTTGGTTTTTTTAATTTTTAATTTTTTGATTTTTTGATTTTTGATTTTTTGATTTTTTGATTTATTGATTTTTTGATTTTTAGATTTTTTGATTTTTTGATTTTTTGATTTTTTGATTTTTTGATTTTTTGATTTTT
>BLKR01009938.1:0-75000 GCA_011170035.1 Teleogryllus occipitalis
CCTCCCCGCCCCCGCCCCGCCCAGCCCGCCTCCGGGCCGCGGACTCCGTTTTCCTCCTCTCTCCACGTTCCATTCAGATGCATCTTAAAGATTGTCACGGAAGGAAGGGGAAAATTCTTTGAGGAGATGCCTGGTCTTCAGAAGTCGTTAGAGTTAAGCGGTCACTAATGGTTGGGGCAAAATTTGGGTAATAAGAGAAGTGGCCGCTTAAACAGTTATGTGGTTACAGTAAGCATACACATGTCTAAGTTTTGTTCACTTGCTATGAAATGAAGTTTATATTCCAGAAAATATGTTTAATTGCATTTAACTACAAAATACAACCGTCACATGTCAAACATACTCTTGACGTTACTCATTCTCTTACACAAAAAACTCCTTTTTCATCGTATTTGGACCGAACTCATGACTAAACAGGACTTGATTATGCAATAAGCATTTTGTACATATTTTAGAGCACGGCCGTTACCCGAAAGAGTTTGCAATTGGCCTGTATAATTCAGGTGCCCCGGGTTGACAAATTCCTGCACAAGGATTAGCATATTTCATGAGAACTGTGGAATTGGGGAAAAAATCTTTAACTTTATTATTTAATAGGCATTTTATAAAAATCATCTGTAATCCGAAACAGAAATTTATCTTTGAGATACATGATACTAGATCTCATTGCTTTGTGTAGTAATCTGACAATGCATCCTAACGCAGGAAGATACCAGATGAGTAGTAATCTCCACCTTTCTTTCACTTTTTATTGTTTTACAGTTCAAAATTATTAGAATAACTGTCATTGAAACGCGTTTTAATATACGTTCCTCTGTTAAAAACCTTGGCAAATATGCCGAATGAGCAGAAATAATTTGTTAATATATTATAAACTAGCTGACCCGGCGAACTCTGTTCCGCCTTAACAGCCGGTCCCATCTTTTTCTCGCGTCGCACTCACTGTGAGAAACTGTACTATCCTTCTTGTACTCGTGATAATAAAGCAATTGCAGATTTGTGTTTTTCTCTCAAACAAAGAAGAATTTAAAATAAAACGCTCTGATATTAAATAGATAATTAAAAAATCTACTACGTAGCAGAGCGTTTTTTTGGAATTGATTTTTGTTTAAGAGAGAAATACAAAGCTGTAATCATAGGGACCGGCTGTTAAAGGCAATAAATAAGCATATTTTGGAATTTATTAAGTTAAATTGTTTATTAGAAAATACAAATAAAAAATTAAGTAGATTAATCATTTATTATTGTTCCTGTATTTTGGTGCATAGGTTGCACTCTTCAGTTAAGTACCTTCACGCGAAAACATGCGAAATCACGCGAAAACGTGCGAAAACGTGCGTTCTCACACAGGAACGCTGTCGAACGGGATAAACAGTATCCTATGTCCGTCTCCTGGCTCTAAGCTTCCTGCTCACCAATTTTCAGCCAAATCAGTACAGCCGTTCTTGAGTTATAAATAGTGTAACTAACACGACTTTCTTTTATATATATAGACTAGCTGACCCGGCGAACTCTGTTCCGCCTTAACAGCCGGTCCCATCTTTTTCTCGCGTCGCACTCACTATGAGAAACTGTACTATCCTTGTTGCACTCGTGATAATAAAGTAATTGCAGATTTGTGTTTTTCTCTCAAACAAAGAAGAATTTAAAATAAAACGCTCTGATATTAAATAGATAATTAACAAATCTATTACGTAGCTGAGCGTTTTTTTGGAATTGATTTTTGTTTAAGAGAGAAATACAAAGCTGTAATCATAGGGACCGGCTGTTAAAGGCAATAAATAAGCAGATTTTGGAATTTATTGAGTTAAATTGTTTATTAGAAAATACAAATAAAAAAATTCAGTAGATTAATCATTCATTATTGTTCCTGTATTTGGGTGCATAGGTTGCACTCTTCATTTGAGTACCTTCACGCGAAAACATGCGAAATCACGCGAAAACGTGCGAAAACGTGCGTTCTCACACAGGAACGCTGTCGAACGGGATAAACAGTATCCTATGTCCATCTCCTGGCTCTAAGCTTCCTGCTCACCAATTTTCAGCCAAATCAGTACAGCCGTTCTTGAGTTATAAATAGTGTAACTAACACGACTTTCTTTTATATATATATATAGATTACAAATTAACTCGGTATTAAACGAGATTTGTATTAAAATGTTCGTTTGGGTAATATGTGCTGATGAACATTTATGTGATTAACGTTTATATAAACTTAAAAAACTAATTACTTTCATTCGAACAGATAAATAACGATAACTTTTTTAATGTTTTTAAAATGAATATTTTCCATACATCATTCTCATTTGATGTTCAGCTTACAATGACAAATCTCGAAGAGGAAAATAAATATCGTGAATACGTCATTGATCATTTAGAGTGAATGTCTGGTTCACGAGCTTAAGAGCGTTGCGTTTTCAAATCATCCCTTAATGATTTATGCACATAACGAACATGAAATATACTCCTTGAAAGAAATCTCTACACCTCCCACTCATATGTTCCAAGTGCCTCGAACAATCATCAATATCATTGTAGTTTATAGTTAATAAGAAAATTAAGAGTGCTACGGTACTCAGGGAGGAAATGTTTTAAACAGTGGATAACATAGACGGTGTTGTGCCACCTGACACGTCATTCTACCACTAGCTAACCTATATGTTCTCTTAGATTAATTTGCCGATTCTAATCGCCAGATTCTCCTGGTTGGGGTAAGGGCGCATACATTCACTGGTGAGTGGCAATTTCGGTAGTCCTAAGTTCGCGTGACCCTCTGCATAATGTTTTCATCCTTTAGCATGTAAAAGATGTCTTCCAATTAAGGAAAAGGGAGAGTAGAACTTGACTTTCGTAAGGAAGGAGATATGAGAGAAAGATCTCTGAAGATTGAGAAAATATTGTAGAAATTTGGAATGAAATAAAGTTTTATGAAATAGAAATAGATAGAAATTAATGAATTGAAGAGAAAGAAAAGGTACAAACGCGAATAAGGAAACAGTATCTTTAGAGGAACTGATCTGATGAAACTTCAAGGAAGAATCTGCATATGTGAGGACAGAAATTGTGATGGGAATGGAAGTTTTCACAAGAAAGCACCTTATTCTTACCCTCCTAACTTGAAAGGGGTCATTTTTAAGTCTCCTATTCACATGTCGATCGCACTCTCGGGTTTCCTTTTCCACATATTTATATGCTATGCGTTTTCATTATGCAAGCCAAAATAAACGTTTAAAAAACTGAATTATATTTTTCGTGAGGAATAAGTCATTTATTAATAAGTATGCATAATGACAACGCCGCGGCCGAGGAGTGAACGTCACATGTTTCGAGAAAACGCCGCGAGAGCGCACGCTCGTACGCTCCATGTGTCACGCAAGCTCCGAGACCGCAACAGGTACCCTAACCAGCTGCAAGAGATTCTCCATTGACACAACCCTACTTACAATAAATAAGAAAATATATGACTTACAGTTGGGTAAATCAGGGATTCATTCACTCAATTTTGTCATATCGAAATTGTAAACTTCTGTATTTTTATTTTTATCATTATTATTATTATTATTATTATTATTATTATTACTACTGATTTTTTCGTGTTTCTGGGCACATCAACTGCTTTGGTAATGACCAAAGCAGTTGACGTGCCCGGAAACGGAACTGACGTCCCGTTATTGTAGTGCATGTTTTTTCGCGAGAGATGGCGGTGAACTTCCCCCGCTGGATGGCGAGATCCGGCGCCGACCCACCGTCGGCTAGTGGGGCTTCCCCCTAACCTGGACTCACCCACCCTAACCTGGACTGTCCCACCAGCGGGGCACCGCCCCAGCCGGGACAAGCTTTAAGCTCCCGACCGGTCTCCCGGAATATGTGGTAGTCTAGTGCATGTTACTGTAAGTGTGTATAAAGGGAGAGGATACGACAAGAAAGAGGAAGGACAGATCACGCGCGGTCCGTGGCCCGTTTGGTAGGGTACTGCTCGCCTGGTGTTGATCGGAGAAACATCGGAAAAATACCGATCAGAGCAGTCGGCCGCTGGAATTCTCCTCCAGACAGCGACTGAATTCGACCTAGCTGAAAAGCTAGTGTCGAAAATTCTGCCGCCGTCAGGACTCGAACCTAGGATCTCCCGCTCAGAGGTGCTACAGTGACGTCAGTTGATGCACTGAGCTAACTATTCAAATATGTGTATTTCTTTTGTCTTCGTTTTATTTAATCTTGCAACTGATGCCTGACACTTTAAAATAATTGTAACAATAATGTTTCAATTATTGAGAATGCCATTAACACAACATTTGGCGGTTGTTTTTTTTGTTTTTGTTTTTGTTTTTATTGTGAAAGGCGTTTTAGTCTGGTCATCAGGTGCTATGTTACCTGTGTATGTATGCGCTTGTTCTACATATGTACACTTTGATTTGGTGAATCTCAGGACATAATACTAGTCGCATTGATGTCAGGACGCATTCGAAGATGGAAGACAATTGTGACGTCTGACAAATACACGCCATAAAGGAGGTTCTGGAGAGGTGGATTAATACACAAATAGATTACGTGCTTAGGTCCGGATTGTGTATACTTATTTATACATATATAAGAATAAATACTTGAGTAAGGGAAAAGACAACTTTTTCTCTCGTCTGAAACATCTGCAGATGTGAGAGCGTAGGCTTGCGCTGCCGGCCCCCTTGAGAAGACACCTGCAATAACATTTTAAATAAAATTTTATATTATTTTATATTATAAATACGTAAAAATGAGTTAAACCATCTGAAAAAAACGAATTTAATGAAGATTAAAAAAAATAGAGAATGCTGAAAACGAACTTCTAAAAATGTGTAAAAGAGTATTATTTTAAATTGCATTTAAATGTTGTTATTGTATTTATGATTTTTATATTAAACTTGCAAATGTCAAAGGTTACAGTGCTTCATTGTTGTGTATATTTGATTACTTGTCTTCAATACTTCAATACTTATTAGGGGGTCCCATAGTTTGATCATGCTTTGGGCACCTTATTTTAATCCTGTTCTGAGCTCATGTTTGTGTTTTACCTCCATGTGGGGTGAGTTAAAATTCTTCAAGGGCGCGCGCGCACAGTCTAAAAAGAAGAGGGGAGGGGGCAATTTCATTTCTGAGCCCCTCTCCGTTAAGTCAGATGTTTTTAATTTCATGAGATATATTTTCCTGGAAAGTACAAGAAAACAAACGAGGAGAACGGAATTATAAATTTAATGATGTAAAATAAATAACTGATTTACGTTGAACCATTTACAGGTTGCCAGATGTTTGGAGAGCCATTTTCCCGAAATCGTGGTTCACTTTCCCAAATTGCCAGCTTAAAAACAGGAAAATAAGGAATTGATCACATTCGCAGTTATGTTTTATTAGGTAGTGTTATGGAGCTCTCTGAGGTGGGGTGCGGTGGGGTGGGGTGGGCTGGGCTGTTACAGTCCCCCTGCTCCCACATCTTTGCGCACGTCTACAGTTAGAGTTGCCGGTGAACGAATACGGGTGCCACATCGATGTCGATGTTTTGAAAACATCGATGGTTTTATAAAATCATCGATGTATTGAAAATCGATTTTTTGAAGAAAATTTTTTTTAACATAGTATATTTTTTCTGTTCGATGTTTCTGTGTGGTCGAAGTTTTTTAAGGGAAAAAACTGCATCATAACAAAATTCTATTATAATTTTCAGATATCCACAAATTGAATATTCTTCAGACCAATGTGACCAAGGGTGAAATATAAGTGAAATCAAATTTTCATCAACAAAGAAGCCTATATTATTTTTGAAATATTAAATTAGATAATCCAAGTTTCATTGATTGCCCTGATGATTTTTTGACTTTCTTTTGTCAGTTAAATGTCAATTACAATTAAATAACAATATAACTTTCAAATTAAGTCACACACATACGTAAAGTTTAATGGTCACTAATGCAGGGTGAAAATCATTGATGTTTAAAAAATTGACTGTTTTTTGTCGATGTTTTATTAACTTCTTCCTGGTTCTTTTTCCAGCTTCAGGGTTTGCCAATGCCGGCTAACCATGCTGGGTACCCACTATGTCCCTCCTGGGGACACATTAACCTTTACACTAAACACATGTGAGCTCCTCAGTCTGTGGCCAGGAGACTCACAAGGCCTTCCGCGACAACACACACACATAAAAGACAAGGGACAAACAACCATGCCCACGGCGAGACTCTAACCCGCGACCCTTCAGACCGATGCGCCGAGTTGGCAGACGCTTTAACCACCTCGGCCATCCAGTCCGGACGAGGTTTTATTAACATTCGTTTTTAATTTTGGGCATCGATGTTTAGAAACATCTACGTTTTAATTTTGGGCTATGTTTAGAAACACCGATGTTTTGATTTTGAGCATTGATATTTGAAAACATCGATGTTTTAATTTTGAACATTGATGTTTACAGACATCGATGATTTAATTTTGAATATTGATGTTTACAGACATTGATGATTTAATTTTGAACATTGATGTTTACCGACATCGATGATTTAATTTTGAACATTGATGTTTAGAGACATCGATGATTTAATTTTGAACATTGATGTTTAGAGACATCGATGATTTAATTTTGAACATTGATGTTTAGAGAAATCGATGATTTAATTTTGAACATTGATGTTTAGAGACATCGATGTTTTAATTTTGAATATTGATGTTTAGAATCATCAATGTTTTAATTTTGAGTATTGATGTTTAGAATCATCAATGTTTTAATTTTGAGTATTGATGTTTAGAATCATCAATGTTTTAATTTTGAGTATTGATGTTTAGAATCATCAATGTTTTAATTTTGAGTATTGATGTTTAGAATCATCAATGTTTTAATTTTGAGCATTGATGTTAAGAAACATCGATGTTTTAATTTTGAGCATCGATGTTTAGAATCATAGATGTTTTAATTTTGAGCATCGATGTTTAGAATCATCGATATTTTAATTTTGAGCATCGATGTTTAGAATCATCGATGTTTTAATTTCGAGCATCGATGTTAGAAACATCGATGTTTTAATTTTGCGCATTGATGTTTAGAAAAATCGATGTTTTAATTTGGAGCATCGAGGTTTAGAGATATCGATGTTTTAATTTCGAGTATTGATGTTTAGAAACATATTTTGTTGGCGATGTCGCGTCTTTTAAACGCGAATGGAGTTCGCGCGGGGCGGGTGATGTAGCGCGGCGCGGCTCCGCGCAGCACCGGGAGGTCTCCTGCGGAGTGTGAGTCATGGGCCCGCGGCGGGGAGTGGAGGGGGCCGAGCGAGACTCGGTCGCTTTCTCCGAGTGCAGGCGGCCTTGCCCTTGCGATCCCCCTCCACTCCCGTCCTCCCTCCCGCGACCCAGGTCAGGTCAACGCCATTCATTCGCCTTTCCTGCCTCCCAGCCGCTTGAACCTCGTTGCATTCCAGGGCAGAACAAAAGTCATTTACTTCCGTTCTCTGCTCTCTGTTCCACTTTACGGTTAGGGAAGGTTCAACACTTTGGTATTACTATCTGCTATGGACATATTAGCTAGAATAGGGGAGATATAGGTATTTGTCTCCTTCCAATTGGGCAATAAATGCAAAAGGTTCAACAAGAAACAACAAAATCTAATTCAATTCAACAACAACAACAACAATCTAATCAACAAATTCCATTTAATTTTGACGTCATTGGATAGTTTGAATCTCTGATAAAGTGAACCAAAACAGTTAGTTCCCCGAAGTTCACTATGACGGAAGTCGATCGGGAGCGATAGCTCAGTGCATCAACTGATGTCACAGCAGCGCCTCTGACCTTGAGGTCCTAGGTTCGAGTCCTGCCGGCGGCAGGATTTTCGACTCTTAGCTTTTCAGGTAGGTCGCAGTGCGAATATTTTCAGCTTCATCTTCTTTGTTATTCGCTGTCTGGAGGAGAATTCTAGCGGCCGGCTGCTCTGATCGGTAGTTTTCCGTGGTTTCTCCGATCAACACCAGGCGAATGCCGGAGCAGTACCCTAACAAACGGGCGACGGACCACGCGCGATCTTTCCTTCCTCTTCCTTGTATTATACTCTCTCCTTACACCTACACTAGCATGCACCACACTATCACACATTCCGCGAGACGGGCGACGGACCACGCGCGATCTTTCCTTCCTCTTCCTTGTATTATACTCTCTCCTTACACCTACACTAGCATGCACCACACTATCACACATTCCGCGAGACCGGTCGGGAGCTATGAGCTTGTCCCGGCTTGGGCGGTGCCCCACGGTAGCTGACGGTAGCTCGGCGCCGGATCTTGCCATCCAGCGGGAGATCACCGCCATCTCCCGAGGAAAAAACATGCATCACACTTACGGGACTAATTGCCTAAGCTGTTGACGCGCCTGGAATCACTAATCAACCAACCAGCCGAAGTCGACTGTACATGTATTTCTTTGCATTGCTGCCCTTGCCCCTGAAAACCTTGCAAATGATGTGTGGCGTTATGGAGAATAACCCAGACATTTACAAGTATGTACAAGTTTATTTACACGTATGTACAATAACTAAATTCTGCTCCGAAACTACACACTTTTGAGTATGTCCCTGTGGATACCCCACATAGTAGCTAGGGAGGCCCCGCCTCCACTGACGCTTCTCCCGCGCCACTACTGTGACCTTGTCACCCGTGCAAGAGGCACGACACGCTCCAGTCTGGGCGTAAAGTTTTGCGCTTCACACGAGGTTTCCAGAATAAAACCCACCATGTGAGCTCGTCGGCTCGATTTTATACCAGAGTGTAGCCGTCACGTGACCGTCCTAGGTGTAGGATGGAGGCTCGCGTCTACCACGTGACCTTCCTGGTCAAGCTGGCGTCCACTTGATCTAAATATATCCCAACGCCGTGGCGCCAAGGCTATTCAGCCCGCAGGATACTTCCGCTCGTCCTCCCACCCACGGCCGCCAACGTGACGCTACAGGTGGCTTCGTGTGTTGCAGACGCAGCTGGTGTTCCAGCACTACGTGATCAGCAACCAGGAGCGCTTCTTTCGGGAGGCGGGCCGCTTCGCGCCCGAGCGCTGGCTGCGGGCGGGGGAGGCGGGCGCCGGGGGCGGCGGGGGTGGCGAGTGCCCCATGGGGGCGCAGCGCGTGCACCCCTTCGCCTCGCTGCCCTTCGGCTTCGGCCGGCGCATGTGCCTGGGCCGGCGCTTCGCCGACCTCGAGATACACACCGTTGTCGCCAAGGTACGGCTTCGCTCATTGCGCTTCTCAGCGGATGCGATAGCTGGTTGTGCCTCTGCGGTGTAGGAGGATTTTCCTAAACACGGTACAGTTTTTCTGCAGTTTGGACGTACAGAAAACGTGCAGTCCAGGTTGCACGTTTTCTATATGAGCATGTTCATAATTTTTCATGCAGAAAGCCTACAGTTTGCCTTAAGCGCCTCTAGCGGCAGAATCATTCACTAATGGCGATCGGCCATTTCGATTTTGTGGTTAGGTGTGTCAAAGAGCGATTGTGTAAAGTGATATTTTCTGATAAACTTCATTTTACCCCAATTCCTGTCTTACTATTTTTTATCCTCTATGCTCCTCATGGTTTATGAATAAGATCACAGCCAGAACGCACGCACATAAACGCCACTCCTGTCTGTATTCAGACGGCACAATTCAGTTGTTTCTCTTTAGATCCTCTAGTGGCGGCTTGTGGCGATTCGTGCAGAAAACGTACAGTCCGTGTATGCGCGACTTTTGGCTTTTGTATTTCTAGTTTGGGATTTTGGACTATCCGTACAGCAACTGTATGAGAATCTGCTCGAAAACTGTACCGTGTATACCGGGCTTAAGAATGAGCCAAAGTGACAGTTCGCTAAACAAGTGAACATCACATGTAGTTCAGAGAAGTATCCCTCCGCCGCGACAGCTGTTCATCCACGCCTCTTCGTAAGTGTTTATGGCTCTTGTGAAAACATCCCTCCGCAGAAGTCTAGGAGTTTCGCTGAGGTATATGCACGTACGCCAGTCCGGGAAATATTTAAATTTAATTACGTATGTGGAAAGTCTCTTAACATGCTCTCGCAATCAATAAAAGAAAACTGCCGCGAATGTAAATAGAAAGCTCTCAATCACAGTTCGCCACACAACAACACAATAGCCGGAAACACGTGCATCAGTACGCATGTCACATTCAAGTCTCGGTTTTAAAATAAACATAATATTTAACACACACACAGTAAATCCAATGTAATGTTTATAGAGAAAAAACTAGTTTTTACAGAAGAGCACGCGTATGATTTACAAATAATATTCTGAAAAAATTAAATACGTTTCTACAAGTAAAGTTTATAATATCTAATGTAAAGCATTTAATACATATCGCATTCACAACATAAAATAACATAACGTAAGTCGTGGAAAATTGTTTCTTTATTATTTTACCGTGTTTACCAATCCAATTTACAAATAAATAGACAATGCATACATGTTAATACTATTAAACAAAACGGTGTGTTCCCTTCTTATAGTAATTATAAAAATTTTAATGACATTAATTGTGAAAATTATTATTGTTAGCATTATTTTATGTAGATATAATTTAATTTATTATTTATAATAAATATTTATTATTTTAATTTATTAATTTATATACACACAGACACACACATTTCACCACTTGGTCGTAGTATAATCATAGTAGCTCGAATCTCATCTCCCCTAAAGCTGTTTGAAAAGTTGGTAAGAGCAACTGGGCGAATGACGGGAGATCTGAGCCAAATTCCCTGCTGGGACAGCATTCTTTGAACAGCGAAAAAACATTCATATTATTATTATTATTATTATTATTATTATTATTATTATTATTATTATTATTATTATTATTATTATTATCATTAAGGCTGATGTGAGATTGTTTGGAGGAGAGGGTAGTGAAATGGGGCCTGTTGTTGCAGATGGTGCAGGCGTTCCAGATCGAGTGGCCCCATGAGCCCCTCACCTACCGCGTGCACCCCATGTACACGCCCGACGGCCCCCTGCGCTTCCGCCTGCGCGACCGCGCCCCCTCCGACGCCCCCTCCCCCTCCCCCTCCCACCCCCACCCCCACCCCCATCGCGCGCCCGCCGAATAGAACCCCGCTGCGAATGGGGTCAATGAATCTATTCGTGTGTGTTTTTTTTTTAGAGAAAGCGAATTATTTCGTTAAAAACGAATGCATTTGTCATCGAACAATAAACAATCGATACCGTTAATTGTTTGTGACTGAGTTTAATTACGTAAAATCATGACGGCGAGTAAAAAACATTTTAAAACAATATTAAATGTACCGTTAATTTTTTGTGGCTGAGTTATATGTAAAATCATGACGGTGAATAAAAAACATTTTATGTGAATATTAAATGTTAGGAGTTACTGAAATAGAAACAAACAAAAAGAAATTATTGATGCAGCCTTTATATGATTAAGTGATTTACCATTATTGCAGCAACACAAGAACAAAATTACCGAATATAGAATTTAAAAAAATATATAGTCGGTTCTGTTATTATTTAATGACCACGGTGCAATACTGAATAGAACCCCGCTGCGAATGGGGTCAATGAATCTATTCGTGTGTGTTTTTTTTTTAGAGAAAGCGAATTATTTCGTTAAAAACGAATGCATTTGTCATCGAACAATAAACAATCGATACCGTTAATTGTTTGTGACTGAGTTTAATTACGTAAAATCATGACGGCGAGTAAAAAACATTTTAAAACAATATTAAATGTACCGTTAATTTTTTGTGGCTGAGTTATATGTAAAATCATGACGGTGAATAAAAAACATTTTATGTGAATATTAAATGTTAGGAGTTACTGAAATAGAAACAAACAAAAAGAAATTATTGATGCAGCCTTTATATGATTAAGTGATTTACCATTATTGCAGCAACACAAGAACAAAATTACCGAATATAGAATTTAAAAAAATATATAGTCGGTTCTGTTATTATTTAATGACCACGGTGCAATACTGATAATGAGACTTGAATGCGAGTTTTAGAACACTTTGTTTAATTAATCGATTTTTGAATTTCGTTTTGAAAATAAAGAGAACCCCTAAATATATTCAACGAATTTTTCGTATCGCTATTGGCTGAAATATTATGCACGTGCACCTCGGAAATATATTCAAATCTCCCATCCGAGTTAACAAGACAGTCTTTAATTTCCCGCTCAAAGCAGATCTCAAATTGGTTTATTAGGAAAGGTTTGGAAATGTATTTAGTGAACATTGTCTATTTCTTTAAAATGCATGTATTTATATTTATGCAGCTACTTGCGACATTTATGTATATTAAGGTTTTTTAATAAAATTCACTATTAAATGTACTTATATTTATTTAAATGTCAATAAAAATAAGTAATAATCAACAATATCACAATGGATGAAGTATTTATAAAATTATATCACATTACGAGGATGACAAACATTGATATCTTTATTACCGATGTATTAATATAGCTTTAGTGCATGAAGAATGCACTATAACGAGGAGTTTATTAATAACATTTTACTGTCAAAGATATGCTATACTCCGATTATAGTAACAGTAATATGTACGTGAAAGTGGAAATATTCGAGCCAAGAATTTCTTAATCTGCAAACCAATCAACTAATGATTAGTTCTTTCTTTATTTTTCGAAAGAAACCTTTTTTCTCACGTTTTAACTTATAAATTTTAATATAATTACTTATAACATTTGCAAACACAATATTGAAAATAGAAGTAAAAACACTAAGAAACAAAATAACGAAACGAAACAAATTTCTATATTTCATAAAACATTATTATTTAAATATGTCCCTTTTGTATATTGGAAAAGAACGGAAAGTGTGTCAAGATGTCCCTGATGTTTAAAATTTTATCAAAAAACAACTTTTGACAATTGTACATAGTATCTTTCTGTAAAAAGTACTGAATAGTGCAATTCCATATTTTGTTGTATTTTGTTCATTTTTTCTTAAATGTTGTTTATTTTCTGTGCTATCGTATATAAAATTCCTTAAAGAGATGATGTATGTTAATAAAGTATTTCATTTGTATTAATGGCCAACTTTCTTTTTTGGAGTAATAGGTGGAGTGAAATGATGCTATACATATTTTCGGAACAATATTTTGATATGAGATGGATCCAGGCACTTTCAAGAGGTGTACAATGGGTCATAATGCGAACCCAGCTCGCGTGAGACCATATTGCCACATAACAAAGACTTCAACTTCACCACTACGTTCCATTATCACAGCATCTGATGGTCTCCAAACTTCTCGGCTAGAATAAATGAATGTGTAAGAAAGTAATGACTGCGTCTGGGGGTTTTATTATTCAGTTATTTAAATTTATAAAGCATTGTCGTCAATGCAAGTCCAACATTATCAATGACTGCCTTCGCAGTAGGTTGTCATATAAGAACAACGTATATCAACATCTCTGTTGATAACATCTCTGTTGATGTAAGACTAGACTTGCACACTCATGTATCGTGAAAGTGAAAGTTAAAGCAGTATTCATTTCATGGTATTTGTTGTTTAAAATGAAAGACCTTCAAAACAATAGCCTAAGTTTCAACCATTGAGTAGGTGAATACACATCAGTCTGAAGGGAAATGAAATATTAAATAATCTGTTTAAACAATATTATTAATTTGATGTTAGGTTTGATAATTTGTTCGTTTCACTCGAAATTATTTCCGAGTCGATGGAGTTATTGAAGTCATTAGAGTGAAGTCTTTAAAAACAGATGCTGAACTGAGGTTTATTTCCAATACGTTATTTGAGATATCGATCGTGTGTCAATACCCTTAGAAATACTATCTTCTTGTAACAAAAAATTCAAATTAATACTAAAAACATTTTCTGAACAGACGTTTCATGCGGCGTAGTTTGCTCAAATGCATTTGTTTTGATTGTTCTTAACGACCGGCGGCCGGTAAAATTCTATACCAAAGGCCCCTTAAGGTATGTTATACCCCAAACGTGCAAAGATTTTAAATATTGTTTAATATTTTTCCATATATTTATTGAATAAATATGTCTACACTGAAAACAAAAACATTAACAACAAAATTTGTGAAAATTTATTTTAGGAGATAACGAATTTTGCGTACAGAAATAGGCTCTGAGCTGAGACATAACTTTTGAATTACTATTTCTATTGCTTGAATTCCTTTTTCCCATGATAATATATGATTTAAACTTGTGCCTGAATCAAAACAATATTTGTACCATTAGTATTAACATATTTTAAACATTTTTGGTCAGAACATAAGAAATCAAACTTTTTTTTAAATCAAATTTTCTTCGTGAAATAATTGGTTCAAATGGTTAGTTTTGGTTCATGCACTAGCTGAATATTTCTGAATTATAACAAAAAGATAAGTTATCTTACATAGAACCGGAGATATGTTTCAGGTTTCCAATGACATCCAAAAAGTCAACTTTCAGTTGGGGCTTTCAAGCCAAGGGGGGATGGCTTTAAAGTTTGTAACGCTCTAGAACAAGCCAGGATTATAGGATATGCCTTCTTTTTCTGTGTGTATATCTTTCCCTATTTTCTTTCTTCTATCTTAATATTTTCGTCTTTTCTTATTTTCTGGTTTTGTCTCTTTTTGGCTTTGTTTTTTCAGGGAACCATACTCCCTTTCAAAAAAGGGCGTGATTTCCGTAACGCAAGGCTATATAAATATCTGAATAAAAAGAAAACGAAAAATCTTACAACAAAACGGGTTTCACCATGTTAAAGAGAATATATCAAAGTTTCTGATTCTGTTAAAAGTAAAAAAGGATTTTCTGTGATTTTCCCTTTCTTTTGAGTATAATATACCTTAAGAGTGGCCTATCATACTTTTTAGTTGCGTTAGGTCGATATAATAATATAGAATTACAAAATATTTATTTATGATAGACTGGTAAAAGAGAAACTTTGTTTAGCGATTAGGAAATGTTGCAATACGGGATCCATTGACCGAAAGGCGCAATCACACTTGCAAAATAAAATCACTTTTACCACGCCTTACTGATATCATACATATTAATTGTATTAATTTATTAATTTTACTTGAATTCAAGCACACAAATCACTATACTTAATTAAGGTTAGTAGTAGCTCATGCGATGAGACGAAACTAGTTTGTTGTCGTTGTTGTATTCACAGTTTTGCCTCAACATTTGAGCATTATCGCCCTTCTAACTCTAGTGCTAAACATTGAAATTCAGCATGCTGTATGTGCCCTAAAAGTAACCGCTTGTTACTAGAAGCTGTCTATAAAGAAACAAAAGTTTCACATTTTTCCCACTGGTTAATCATTCTTTTATATGCACGTAAAGCGAATTGTCCTGTAAACAGTTCGTATTCGTTCAAGGGTATTTTTTCTCCTATGAATTTGCTCGTTTCTCATCAGAATTATTACATTACTCTCTACACCGTACATCTAACTTCTTTGTGCTTATATTTGACAGTCACACGACGCCACCAGTATATTTTAGCAATCATCAATAGCAGCAACGTGCCAGATGGCGAAGTATTTCGATCCTCTATACACCTTCCCTTTACTTTATAAATACATTTAATTTATCATTAAATTATCTTATTACTATTCTTTCCATTTTTACTAACTTACTTATACGCCATTAATTGCACGGTCGTCTGTATTTTTTGCTAGTTCTATAATTTTGAAATCGTCTTACATCTGAGGGGTTTTATTGGTACGGTGTGAGATTCAAGAGCCGTTGACTCTTGAACGTCTCGGCTGATAACTTTTTTATTGAGAAATTTCGTTTAGAAACTATTACTAAAATGAAAAACATTCGAAATGTATACAATACACTGTCTGATTTGTCTGCAACATCTAATTCGGATGCTGCAGAATAAATAACTTTCAATAAACAGTTTAAAAAGACGATAACAAAAATTGTCAATCCAATTAAAATCTCATCCACACCAAATTAACAATTCAATATTGTCCATGAATTCATCATACATGCAGATTATGCATTTATTAACTGTCTGGATTCTAATGGTCATTACTGGTTGTGTTACTTTGGTATCCAAAAACTAAGCAAACCTTGGGCCTCGTCCATTTCAATTCAGTCTTTTTAAAACTTCCACTTCCTTTCGTTGATTTTACTGCTCCCTTGATCGACAAATAACCTCTGGTCCATTAGTGTTACTTCTTCACAGGCTCCGTCCGCGGTCCAGCTGCATCTTGTACTCCACACACAAAAATACGGATATCATTACTAATTTTAACTTTCGAATTGAAATTTTAAAATTTTGCGATTTACCTTTTCGCGATTTACGTTAAAATCTCATCACTAGCAAACAATTAACGTTGTAGCAGGGAGCATAATCACGACGTTCTTAGTCCTTCGCTACGTCGCCTCCTTACTTCTGTTGTACGTGACAGACAGCAAAAATGCCTCTTTTGAAAGTCCACTATTTTATATGTCGCGGCGCAGATCAATGTCAAATACGTTTCTTGTTGCTTAGTTCCAGGCTACTTATCGTTTGTTTCATAATCCCTGCACTGTTATTTGCAAATTCCTTCACCTACTCTTTTCTTACATTCATCATATTAAAAGTATTAAACTAATGACCGGGAGCGGTAGCTCAGTGCATAAAATGCTGTCACTGCAGCGCCTCTGACCGGGAGGTCCTAGGTTCCAGCCCTGACGGCGGCAGGATTGTCGACACTATCTTTTCAGCTAGGTCGAATTTAGTCGCTGTCTGGAGGAGAATTCTAGCGACCGGCTGCTCTCATCTGTAGTTTTCCGTGGTTTCTCCGATCAACACCAGGCGAATGCCGGAGCAATACCCTATCAAACGGGCCGCGGACCGCGCGCGATCTGTCCTTCCCATTCCTTGTCCAATCCTCTCCCCTTACACACACACACACACACACACACACACACACACTAACATGCACTACACTACCACATATTGCGGGAGACCGGTCGGGAGCTTAGAGCTTGTCCCGGCTGGGGCGGTGCCCCGCTGGTGGGAGAGTCCTGGTTATGGGGAAACCCCACTAGCCGACGGTAGGTCGGTGCCGGATCTCGCCATCCAGCGGGGGAAGATTGCCGCCATCTCCTGAGAAAAAAACATGCACTACACTAACGGGGCTAATGACCAAAACAGTTGACGCGCCCCGAAACATGAAAAAATCAATCAAAATTAAATTCATGTTTTAATTTTAATTACGTTTGCACATTTCACAAAATATACTCGAGTCTTTTCTTTATTTGCTTATTAATTTCGACGTCGTACTGAACATGGGTTTCTATCTAATTTTCATTTCAAACTTCGTATCCCTTTTATGGTCTCGTTATTTCAAAACAAAAAGTTCGATAATAACGTATGTGTGTGGCTGCGTAATCTTTGTTTTATGTTGCATTTACATCTGCATAGTTGTTCGTTACATAATCTTAACATTCTACATTTTTCTTCTTAAATATTTCTGATGAAACCCTTGGAGGTAACTCCTCATCTAGCAGTAACACATTTACGGGTTTGCCGTCGATGATAGTCTCCTATTTTACTTCAGTAGTATACATACCTTTTGCGGCTCTTACACGGAAACGATCTTTATAAATGAGGTCTCTAAAGAAAGAGAATTTCACGTAGAAGTGACTAATTGCCCTTTCACTTTAAAAATATGAAGGATTTGTTAAAAAAAACGCATCTAAATATTCATGTCAAATGCAACTTGCAACACTCGGTCAGCTGTATTGTTAAATAACTCCTAAAAAGCGTTCAAGGGTCCTAAAAGCTAAAGCCTCAAAGAAACGCTTCTCATGCCGTAAGCTAGAGGATGATATATTCTTAGACGTTCTATTAAATTTTACCCGGTTCGGTGCTTATCGATACAATCTATGCATGTAGGAATACAGAATATATTCCTCCGTGGCCTATATTTCAGCCCTTGGTGCTGATGGCCATCTTTGTGGTGTCACGCTTAGAAGGTTTGGTTTCATTTTATCTGACACTATTTACTGTGTACACCGTGGTTTGCGCAGACAGGCGAGGTTTATTTCCATAATTATTAATTCACGATTCGCTTTCGCAGCAATAACCAGAAATACTATTAATAGTTGCTTCATATAGAATAAAGTTGTTTCTTATGCATGTAATGCAAGCATTCATTTAACGTTTTGCCGTGGTCTACAGGTGCTGTGCACCTAATTGTGTATGGATTTACGATAGAAACGAACCATATGTTTCCAAGTTTCACTTTGACTATACCCTAAGCAAAAATTAGGGAGGTGTTTAATATGCGAGATATCTCGCACAGGAACTACGATAGAAACGAACCACATGCTTCCAAGTTTCACTTTGACTGTACCCTAAGCAAACATTAGGGTGGTGTTTAACATGCGAGATATCTCACACAGGTACGCTAGTGTCTTATAAATGGTACGAGGCGAGTCAAAAAGTAAGTTTCCACAGGTCAACAAAAAGAAAATACAACTTCATGGAAGAACTTAATTGTAGCACATGCAGAACATTTTGCATTATTTGTCCACATAATCACCACCATAAATGAGACTTTTGTTATGCTGTGGGATCAACATTTGTCAAAAATATTCTTTCACGTTAAAGGTGAAGAGATTGATTTTCTTCACGATTTCATCTCAACACGTAGCAATGTCAGAATGTTTAATCATGTGCAATACCGGACAAATAAAGCGATAATGCACTGTTTAGAGTCTCGCTGTTTTAAGTTATGATCCACCGGGAGCTCAGTGCAGCAACTGACGTCACTGTAGCGCCTCTGAGCGGGAGATCCTAGGTTCCCGCTCCCCACGGCGGCAGCATTTTCGACACTAGCTTTTCAGCTAGGTCGAATTCAGTCATTGTCTGGGGGAGAATTCTAGCGGCCGGCTGCTCTGATCGGTAGTTTTCCGTGGTTTCTCCGATCAACACCAGGCAATTGCTGGAGCAGTACCCTAACAAACGGACCACGCGCGATCTTTCCTTCTTCTTCCTTGTCCTATCCTCTCCCCTTACACACACACTTACACGAACATGCACTACAGTACCGCATATTCCGGGAGACCGGTCGGGAGCTTAGAGCTAGTCCCGGCTGGGGTGGTGCCCCGTTGGTGGAAGGGTCCTGGTTAGGGGGAAACCCCGCTAGCCGACGGTAGGTCGGCGCCGGATCTCGCCTTCCAGCGGGGGAAGATCTCTGCCACCTCCCGAGAAAAAACATACACTACCCTTACGGGACTAATGACCAAAGCCTTTGACGCGCCCGGAAACACGACAAAATCAATCGATTTATTATGATCCAGTATGAGGCTTTTTAAAATTGAATCCGGAGTGACGTTACGATTCGGACAATAGTGTGTTTGGTCAAACACTTCCCAGCAAAACTGCTGCAAAAGATCTGTGGTGAATCGAGACTTGTGTGTCTATCCTGTAGTCCAATCTAGCCTCCACCGATTTTCATCTTCTGTGGAGAACAACGCACTTTGTAAATCATTGTTTTAAAAGTGAAAAACGCCTCATACTGGGTCCTTTCTTCAAAGAGCTAAACCCTGAACTGTGCACTGAATGCTCGGTATTGTGCGTAAGGAAACATACTAATAGTACTAAGCGTTCAGATGAACTGCTGAAGAAAATCGGTCTCTTTAATTTTATTGTGAAATATTATTTTTGATTTTCTCCTTCATCTTAATTTTACGGAAATACTAGATTTCTGCATTTTCTTGTCCAATCAGCTGTGAAGTGGGAGCACCCAAAATAACTAAAGCTAAAAAAAGTAGTATAAAGTTCAAAATGATCTAATTTTGTAGAATACTGCTTAAGAAACAATTCTGGTCCAACTGGTCCCCCGCTGGTCTCAGAATTTCTCTACTTGTCCTCATCAAACTCGTGTCTCCACATAACTCTTCTATCAAGTCTTCACTCAAGAGAACGTGTGGTCCTTTGGGAAAAATTAGTTAAAAGGGCCAAGAACCAAGGACCAATTTAGAGCTAAGCAAAATTATGTGTATTGCAGTTTGTTTGTTATGTCATAATTTACAAAATTCAATATTTTTGTCTAAAGTCTCTTTGATGCAGAACTAAGAAGTAATTCCCTTCTCCAGTAGCAGCTTAATTACAGGGTTCTGTATCGATGTTTTCTTATGAATAGTCAAAAGCAATGCTTTTTAACGAATAATACACAGATAGGATATCGAAAGGATGCTTTACTTATAATATTATATATAGATTTAGATGTATAGATAATTACTTCGGGTGTGATATTTATGCCCTTTTGTTGAAAAAAATTAAACCTAAAGTACGTTAATTTCTGCAGCAAAGGAAAAATAACAATATTTATTTTCTTTGAATATAATTTTTTGCACATTGTAACCAACATATATTACCTACCTACCTACCTAAAGATTCCGATTTACGAAGCAAGTACTGCTGTTATTAGTTTCACTATCAGTATGCAATAATGAACACAGTCTTAAACAGTAGACCACGTAAGATTTCGAAATGGAGAGACCTTGAGTGTTCTTGTCACAGGCGTGGTGTTTCACAGGCACTTCTGGGAACACGACCTCAACAAGGCTAAGCGCTAATCAAACGCGTGACCTCTTGGAACAGGAAAAGCGAGTGCCACCGGATTCAACATTTTACTAATAAAAGACAATCACCAAAGATTACGAAGAAACTGGAAACGTTTCAATTGGAAAAGTTCCTCTTTATTCTGAAATTTGTATTGGGAAAGTTAAAATAGGAGTAGTGTAGAAACAGTAGAAGTATTCTTTTCAATGTACTCAATGTTCAAATTAGAAATATTCTTTTATGATAGTGTCTAATAAACGATATGTTCATTAAGTTATTTTTTAAGCTATGGAGGACATTGGGGTCGCTTTATTTGGCAATTTATTTGAAAATATGTTTGGTTTACTAAAAAGTGACGTTTATTTATTTATTCAAAACCTGCATGTGACGTATGGGGGAGAAAATCATCTGCGCATGCTTTCTTGAGTTTCAGAGACGTGACTTTTGAAACGTGGTTTTAGTTACTTATATTAGTGTACGATTTTACCTTAAGAACATGAATGAAAATTGAATAATAGTACCGTTTTCTCTAAACATTTAAGTTTAACCTTGTAATTGCAATTGTATTATTGATATCTTTAAATTAAAAGAAGAGGCTACATGGATTTTCTACGTTTTCTTTCTGGGCATTTGGAGCAATGTCTGTCTCTGGAACTTCGACACAAATCGATCCCTGGACTGATATCCACACTCTCTCAAAACTGAGCATAGACCGGAACGTAGGGAATATGATATGAAGATGACTGTTACAGCTCAGCATTAGATATAGGTGTGACAGGATAGATAAGGACGAACCGGGTACCGTCATTTTTTGAGGTCGCTTTTCAACTACTAGGTCATACAACGGGCACCATAATTACCATTAGTTTTTGAAAATTGGAGGTAACGGTAGATGAAATCGAATACTGTGTACGGATACTTACAAACATCCATGCCCCGGACATGATTCGAACACGCGAACCTTCAGGCACGAGGTAGCAACGGCCCTCTAGCCTTGGTGACCTTGGCTATCCAGGCCGCCCATGGGAGATTATTCGGGATAGTTCTGTGATATCTTCCTACAATTGATTGTAGGAAACCTCAGAATAACTAATTAGAGTAGCCGGCCTCCACATTTCTTATCGAGGCAGTTGCTCGAACAGAATCTCACCCAGTCAACAAAGTTTACTAATTGCCCACTATCAAGTATATGCGAACACTCTTGGTTGTGTAGCGACTTATTCTGAACACTTATGTATTTTGGGTTATATCTATGGAGAATGCATAGGATGTCTAAAATGGTATTTCGGTATAATATAGTGATCTTTCGTACTGAATTCCCATGACTTTAGTACAATGCAAACCCATGCTACCATAGCAGTCCGCTAACGTATAGCAAGACAAACTTGGTCCCAGATTCGCAGGTTGTAGGAATGTGCGTTTTGCAAGAGCTGGGCGGAGGCGAGTTTCTGTTCGCGTTTACCCAGAAGGTGCGAAAATGCAGGCGTGCACGTACAGAACTGTTTGCAGACATGACAAGCAAGAGTTAAACGAGCTTCACAGAGAGCTGTAAAGAAGGCAGGGCGTTGGTCTCAAGGATACTTCAAAGACACCTCCTCGCTGTAACATTGAAGTCTGTTTGCTGCCACCAACATTTCTTCAAAATTGAAGAACGAGCATAATTAAAAAAACTTAAGTTTTTATAATATTTCCAACGTATTCATTCGGATTATCTCGTCTCCTGTGCCCAATACATACAAAGTAAATATTCTATCGCAATTTATTGTATGTTATTGCAATTACACTTCTCACATACTCGAAAATACGTAGTACAGTCATAGGAAAAAAGTATTCGTACAGTGGATAATTTTAAAAAAATATTTTGATTTCATTGGTTTCATTAATGTAACGTAAAACAAAATAGCATGACTTTTAAAAAATACTCCGAAAATATTAACTTTGGTAATATATTGTCATAAAAGTAAGAATAAATAAAAAAGTATAAAATTTAAATGTATTCTTATGTATTCTCTGTTTTCATAAAAAATTTTCTTACACTCTACTTTTGCCTTCGGTTTATTCATTGTATAGCTATTAAATTAGTATATTAACTTGATAAACGGTATTCTATATTCTAAGTATAGAATGGACAAGTCTGGTGGTTTTCTTCGGCCCATCTTCCATCACTTTTTTAAAAATGGTAATATCTAGAGCTTTCTTTGAATAGATTTTTCTTTTACTTTACTAATGTGTCTCCATGAATACTGGATTTGATTTGATAATTGGGGGTTTAAAATGACGGAAATGTGGAGGTTAATGATTTTGGATTATTTTATAAATGCACAATCTGAAATTACAGTATATGTAGATTTGATCCTTATCTTCTCTGGAAGCTTAACTGTGTGTAATTCCAATTTTTCGCAATCGAATGCTATAGTCGACGTAAGATTGATAATGTAACGTTACGATCTACAGTTGCCGACCTGGATGGCCGAGGTGGCTAAGAGCGAGTACCGACTCAGCGCTTCGGTCCGAAGGGTCGCGGGTTCGAGTCCCGCCTTGGGCATGGCTGTTTGTCCCTTGACTTTGTGTGTGTTGTCGCGGAGGGGCTCGCGTTCTGCTGACCCCAGATCAGAGGAGCCCGCAAGTGTTTGTCTAGTGTATGGTCGAATATGCGTCCCTTGGGGACGTAAAGGGCAACCGGCTGTCGGCTGGATAAAAGCCCTAGGGAAAAAAAATTATCTACAGTGAGGCCCTCGGTGGCTCGTTGGTTAGTGTGCTCGCTTTTCACGGCGCAACCTCGGGTTCCTTGCAATATCCCAGTATCCGTTGCTGCGTGATGATGAGAAAGCTCACTTCTCAGGCCGAGAAGACCAGAGATACGTCGTAGAGACCGCTATGTGCTAACCACATGTACCCCACAACCCATGGTCGCAAGACTGGAACGCCTCTGCTAGACCTTAGCTCGTATTCGATGCGTATTAAGTATTTCTAAAAAAGGGTTTTTCTTTTAATGTTTTTCTTAATATTGATACATATATTTCTTACATCAGTAACGTAGTACATCAGTACATCAGTAACGACGGTAGGTCGGCGCCATCTCCCACCGCCGCCATCTCCCGGGAAAAAAACATTTGCTACACTAACGGGACTAATGAGCAAAGTAGTTGACGCGCCCGGAAACACGAAAAAATCAATCAATCAAAAATTCCAGCTTAAAACCTGTCCCGGCTGGGGCGGTGCCCCGCTGGTGGGAGAGTCCTGGTTAGGGGGAAATCCCACTAGCCGACGGTAGGTCGGCGCCGGATCTCGCCAACCAGCGGTGGATGATCACCGCCATCTCCCGCGAAAAAACATACCCACTAACGGGACTAATGACCAAAGCAGTCGACGTGCCCGTAAACACGAAAAAATCAATCAACCAATCTACTAATCAGTCAATCAGTACGGTATCTTTCGTAAGGGGTAGGGTAGGACAAGGAATGGGAAGGACAGATCGCGCGCGGTCCGTGGCTCGTTTGTTAGGGTACTGCTCCAGCATTCGCCTGACACCAAGTGACACCAAGAGCGGCCGGGGGGGGTGCGAGGAAGGGGGCGTGGCCCTTGAGAGCCGGGGCGGTGCGCGTGCGCCGCCGGCCGCTCCGCTTCCGAGAGGAGCCGAGGCAAGGCCGCTGCGGCCGCTAAGCGCCTTGCGCAAGCCTCTGGGCTGTGTTGACTCGCCTTGTCGGCCGCGTGCGCGCGCGCCGGCGCAGGGCCCATTTTCACTTTCGGTGAGCGCAACGGATATGTGCTGCCCCACCCCACCCCGCCACCCCGTTCCCCGCCCCGCCCACGAGACTCCTTTGCCAGCCACTTTGCGCTTCTCCTTCGCTCGTACAAGGCCGCGTCCTCATCCTCCGTCACCTGGACCCTAGAAAATACTTAGGACTGCTCATGGACACAAGACTAACTTAGGAAACTCACTCACTCTTACACACACGCACACACACGCACACACACACACACACACACGCACATCTCTGGGATGGCTCATGGGCAACGCACTAGCTTCCTGTGCTGTGGTCCCGGGTTTAATTCCCGGTCGAGGCAAAAATAGAGTTGTAGATTTCCTTTGAAATCGTCTCAGTTTCTGTAGCTTTGAGACGAAGTAAAGCTCAACTAGGCGGATCTTGCTAGTTACGGTGAAGAGAATACGTCATGTTCGCCTCATGTCGCTCTTGCCCTCAAGCATGGGAATATAACTAGGCCCAGGCATGGAGGACACCTGTCGGACGACCGAACCGCGGCCGGTTAAGTTATATCTAAGGCTTACGGAAAATCAATCCGACTATATCTGTCACTCAATAAATCACCATCATTTAAACTCATAAACGCCGTTCTTTTATATAAAACTATCATTCTCCCAACTCTAACATACGCTTTTCAATATGATTTACAGTATCCCATACTGAACTCAATCACCTTTAAATATTTCAAAATTAATTTCCTCGCAAAATCACCATACTCCCCTGGTTTGACCAAAATAATAAACTCCACCGCGATCTAAGAATTCGATCTCTGATATCAGTCATGAAAATATTAAACCGCAACTTCTTCCCATGACTCCTTTCATCCCTAAATAAAACCACCATTCCACAATAAAAAACATCCTCACGCGCAGATTTCCAAGAATTAAGGAATCAAACCATTCTCCCATGACGTTACAAAATAATTTCGTTTCCTTGTAACCCACCCGAACATTGCCGAGGAACAGATACATAAAGTTAACAACAAAAAATACAGGAGCCAAATTGTAAATAGTGGAATTAATGTATATATTGTTGTTTTCTGAAACTATCCCACGCAAACCTTTATTGCTGACCAGACAATAAAAATAGCTTTTAAAAAAGTGTATCATTATATTCGTAAGACCGTTTTCCTCATCCGGTCATCCATCAAATATTGTGTTCGGTCATTCATTATCCATCGAAAATCGGTCATTCATCACCCATCAAATATTGTGTTCAAAAATGGCGGTTCCCTTACGTTAAACTTTGTCTGAAAACAGATGATATCTATTTTGAATTACAAGGCTACCTGTAGATACTTTCCCTTCCTTAAAATCTGTGTTTCTTGGAGATTCAACACTTTGGATCTAAACTCTTCAATTTTGCTTCATTAGCGACTTGACGTCAACGTTTTAACACTGTATCTTGCAAGGTTGGGGAGGAGAGATCCAAAGTGGGATGTTTTCAAACGAGATGTTTGTTTTATAATCAACTCAGTCCGTTTGCGAAAATATTACTAGACAAACAAAAATCTTCTCCCGTCCATTGATTGATTGATTTATTGATTTTTTCATGTTTTCGGGCGCGTCAACTACTGTGATCATTAGTCCCGTTAGTGTAGTGCATGTTTTTTCTCGGGAGATGGCGGTGATCTTCCCCCGCTGGAGATGGCGGTGATCTTCCCCCGCTGGATGGCGAGATCCGGCACCGACCTACCGTCGGCTAGTGGGGTTTCCCCCTAACCAGGACTCTCCCACCAGCGGGGCACCGCCCCAGCCGGAACAAGCTCTAAGCTCACGACCGGTCCCCCGGAATATGTGGTAGTGTAGTGCATGTTAATGTAAGTGTGTGTGTGTAAGGGGAGAGGATAGTACCAGGAAGAGGAAGGACAGATCACGCGCGGTCCGTGGCCCTTTTTGTAAGGTACTGCTCCGGCATTCGCCTGGTGTTGATCGGAGAAACCACGGAAAACTACCGATTGGAGCAGCCGGCCGTTAGAATTCTCCTCCAGACTGAATTCGACTGAATTCGACCTAGCTGAAGAGCTAGAGTCGAAAATCCTGCCGCCGTCAGGACTCGAACCTAGGACCTCCCGGTCAGTTCTCCCATCCAAATTCTGTGCAATTTTAGCATTTGTTTTTGATCATTATCTTCTTCAGAGAGAATTTAATTAGAACGACGAATAGAATTTTTCATCGTATCGATAGTACCTTTCTCTGCAGAGTGTTAAAAACGTTTAACTGGGTGAAAGGATGTATATATACCTCTGTTCTGGGATAAAGATGAAACGGGAGATCTTAAGGAAGTACTTTTAAGACCGAACACTTAAACAATAAAACATTATATCGCCGACCATCCCCAGAAGCAGTTAAAGCAATCGTTTATGTTCATAAACAACGACAATAAATTGCCTCATCTCCTTGAGAATTGTGTTAGACAATACTAAACTCCTCAGAGGTAGGTCGAAGTTTCTCTGCAGCTTACGTGTAGATGCACGTTGCGTCTGCACATTCCTCAAGCTTCTGAGAATGTGAAAATTCTTTGAAAAACCAAACCTATTTGTGGCTAGTGAACTTCATGAAAGCAAAGCTGTAACTCCTGCAAAACATTTTTACATTACTACCCCTCCCTTGCTTTGCTTGAACCCATTTTTACATGACCGCCGTATACGTCACTCTTGTCATTCATTGACAATTTCAAAGGGCATATCACCTCAATTGGCGACTCGGGATACATTGAATAATAAAGTCTTAAAAAGGAAGTAGAAGGAAACAGAAATGGTGATGATGAACAAGCTACGAGTATTAAATTGTTTTTTTTTTAATTTATACACTGCTAACTTGCACGTCAGTCATCAACACGCTCTCATTGTTTAAATATATTTTACTAGGTGGCCCCTTACACATATTCCGCAATTTTAAATCACAATTTTAAAAATGAAAATAGCTTCATACTCGAACTCAACTTCGAATGTTTATGAAAATCCGTGCTACGAAGAAGGGGAAACCTCTGTACTTGTAACATAGATCGTGTAGATTATGACATAAGAACCATAACTCGTGCCCCTTTAGTGACAAAGAAACCTAGTTTTAATTACCTGGGATGCGTGGGTTCCGAGTTGTGCCTAGTATCAACGGGTTTTGCAGTGTAATGGGCTGCGGGTGGTATGAGGTCCTTATTTTCCCCTTACATCATAATAAGCTAACTTCTATTTTTCATCTTCAATCTGTCTGATGCAGGACTAGGAAGAAACTTCGTATACAACAGGAGCGCACTTGCGAGGTATTATTATAAAAGGGTAATATTATCCATATGAATGGTATAATACCATGAACGTTAGCCAGCGGGATGCAGAAGGGTAAAGTTGCAATCCTCCCCCCCAAATCAATAATAAATACTATTCCAAAATTTAGAAATTAACAGTCAACAAATGCTTGTTTTTGGTCTGAATTTCTACAATGTGGAAGCGTTCAGTAGCTCAATAATTAAACTTACATTTCTTGTCTTTCTCAAAGAAAAGGTAGTTTTTTCTGAAATGGAAACCGTTGCGTTTGTTGTGAGCGAAAGACAATCAAAACCATGATGTCAAGTTGTTTCTCACTCGAAATAAAGATAAACTTATGAAAAAGAAGCGATAAGTAGATAGAAGAACAAGAGCAAGAGAGTTTTTTATCATCAAATTAATTAATTAAACTAATTAAACTAACATTAATTAAACTAACATTTAACTAATTAAATGGCAAATGTACGTAAGGTAGTAAACAAGAAGCGAGCTAAACAAATATGTCAAATTGGAAGCGTTATCCTTATGTCTAAATATTTCTCACAATTTGTGGACGAATATGTGGCCAGTTCTGATATTTTGGTCTGTCACTGTCCAATAACATGGAAGGAATTAGTTAATCATGACGCTCATTATTAAAGTTTAAATTCGACATTGCGCCTACGGTGACTGAATAATTGTTCATTCATACGGACGGCCGCACTGTGTCTCTCAGATCAAAATATTGCACTCTATCTCTCTGATTCTGTGACTAAATAAAGGCCAAGAAGAAACTAAAACTACGCCAGTAGTCTCTAAGACGTTAGGGACGAATTGACTGTGAAACTTGACTCCGGGCATCTTATTGCTTTTGAAAGTAAAAGATAGAAAAGAAAAATTGTATAAAAGAGTTGAAAATGTGGAAATGGGGAAAGAAAGAAAGACATTTTCCCCACAAACAAAACACTCTCTTCATATTTCTCTGTGTTAACCTTGTACTTAGAGTACCATTGAGCACTCATTTTGTACCTTGCCGAAAGTAATAACTTGGCTGCATTCAACAATGACAGAGGATTATTTGTATGGGTTGTGCATATTGATCACTCAATATATATAGAAATCTGAACCCGAAAAGAAGAAAAAAATAGAAAAGGACGTTCTGCGTGGGTTTATCGCAGACAAAAGAAAATTTACGTTTTTATACGATTAAGCAGTACTAAATAAAAAATAGTGACGTTTTATGTAAAAACAGCTCGTTTTAACTTGTATATTATGGTATGTAGAATTAAAGGGTATATACCGTACATTATTGTAAATGAATAAAATTAAAGTGAAACATCTTTTCAATAACCTAAATTTGCACCACCACCCCCGGACAGTACTGTGGCTATGTCCGTCAATAAAATCCTTATCCTTCCTTAACGTATTCTCTACTAGATGATTATGCGACATTGCTGTTAAATGGCTTGTATTCTAGTAGTTTACTATCACAACAGACTTCTGCATATTCTGCATTCCATATTAGAATTCTGAATCGCTAAATATTTACTGATATTTTATTACTACGCACGCATCACTGCGTTGACACTGCGATTGTTCGTTGTCGGAACTCAATACATGTCCTGCTGCGACATTTTATCCGTGCCACCTACGTGAAGCTCTTTTTTGGCACAATTCCAGGTAATTAACGACCAACCGCGCGTGACTATTACATTTCACAGAAAATACTAATTGCGAAACTTCACTACTTCAGCGCCTCTGACCGGGAGGTCCTAGGTTCGAGTCCCGACGGTGGCAGGATTTTCGACACTACACAGCTAGGTCGAATTCAGTCGCTGTCTGGAGGAGAATTCTAGCGCCCGGCTGCTCTGATCGGTAGTTTTCCGTGGTTTCTCCAATCAACACCAGGCGAATGTTGGATTAATACCCTACCAAACGGGCCACGGACCACGCACGATCTTTCCTTCCTATTCCTTGTCCTATCCTACCCCGTACACATACTTCACGTATAGTAGTGCATGTACTTCCGTACATGCACTACTCTACCACATATTCCGGGAGACCGGTCGGCAGCTGGAGCTTGTCCCGGCTTGTGCGTTGCCGCGCTGGTTAGGGATACCTTGATAGGGAAAACCCCGCTAGCCGACGGTAGGAAGGCGCCGGATCTCGCCGGGCAAGCGGGCGATTCAGCAGGACAACATCATCACGACCTCCCGAGCAAAAAACATGCACTATACTTACGAGACTAATGAATGATCTTCGCAATTAATGTGTCCGGAATCACTAGGAATCATTCAACGATATCATAATATCCTTTGGCGAATATGCTTTTTCTTTTTTTTCATTTATTTACACAGATGGTGAATACGCTGCTCAATTTAAATTAACTATACATATGAAAGATGGGATTCTAGCTATGTTAAATTAAAACTTAAGACTAATACAATGGTTGAGGTGGCCAATCGGACTCCTCTAGTCGGGATCTACTTCGGAGAATTTCTTGAGGAAAATGTGAAAGGGATACTTATTTTGTATTCTGGTTCTATCTGATTCTGGTTATATGTTCTATGTGTTTTTTCTCAGTCTGTGAACTGATAGTGAAGGGATTTGTGATATGCTTGAGAATATTCAGTAGCTAGATAGATGATATGAAGGTCTCTAGTCTCTAGGTCGAATTCTCTATGTAACTAATTATTTTTGCGAAAACTCTGCTGCAGGTTTCGAATGCATCATCCTATTCGAAACCTGAGCGAAGGTACTAAGCTCCTGAGCAATTGTTTCCTTTCACGACGCTAGGTTATCCGGATAAACCCTGCGAAAATCCAAGCCAAAATCTTCACGCTTCGTAGACCAAATAATCCTCCCCCTCTCAAATATCAAGGAGAAAATATAACTTGGCTCCCAAACAACAAACCAGTTAAATATCTGGGAGTACTTTTTGATAGACGGCTCACATGGAAATCAAATATTCTCCACAGAATAACCCTGGCAACCCGTAGAACTCACCAATTATATCCCATACTCAAAAAGTCATCACCCTTGCAACTCCATGTCGCTACTCACCTATACCAGTCAATGATCCGCCCAATTCTATCTTACGCTTCTCCTATCTGAGCCTCAGCCAGCAAATCGAACATCCAAAAAATGCAAATTTTCCAAAATAAATTCCTCCGAACTATCACTAAAGCTCCATGGTTTGTACCTAACTCCCAGTTACATAACGAACTCGGCATTACTCCTATCCCCGTCCATTTCTCCCTCCTATCCTCTCGCTTCTATCCTAAAATTCCCCATATTCCCTCAGCCGTACATTTCAAAATCGGAAAACAAAATCCTCACCACAATAGACTAAAGCGAAAACTACCGCGACAGTTCTTCGACCCTCCTTGATTATCATGTACCCGATGTGGCTTCTCACATTTAATTCACATGAACTCAATGTATCCATGTCTATAATTTTTCTTAATCAATGTTAATGTAATTCAATGTAACATCACTGTATTGTACTCGGATGCTGAGGGCCTTCGGGTCAAGCAGAAATAAATGAAAAAAAAACGACGCTAGGTGCGCCAAGACTTGTCACGATGGCGCGAGGCGAGTTACTGGCACCAGTATGTAACCGTGTCATCATGTCTGTATACAGGTGTGTGGAATAAACGGAATTCAACTGTTCCGGTCTGATAGGTAAGAAACCAGTAAAACAATTTTATTACAGGAAGATTTCGTTCTTCCACTTCTCACCGAGTCTCACTTGTGGCAACTACCTTGACGTTACCCGCATAGAAAGTAAACTACTAGAGAGGGCACCTGAAGCATACCATACCGCTATCAGGTTTTTCATTTTAATTGTCTTATATAATCTTCTGTCAGAACACATTCATCCTTTCACATATTCTGTGCATTTCAACGTTTTAAGAAATTTAATATATGCGAAGTGTTTGTAGATGTTGAACTATTGTAACTAATGTGGAATTGATTCAGGAACTGGGGGGTGGACGATAGACGATAATAATAATAATAATAATAATAATAATAACAATAATAATAATAAATAAGAAAGCAATTTTAAGTACGCATCGATTTAGATTTCAGCTTTACATTCATATACACATTTGTACGTATCTGTCTTAATAATCGAATAAAATGTGGTGTGCATGCGAAGTCTTTTGTGTGAATAAAATGTTGGTAACAGACTTACTTTCACACAACAACTGATATCTAATTGTTTTTTCTGGTACTTGAAAAACTAATTCTATATTTATATTTTTACTGGTTATGTTAATTATCTGTTGAAAATTCTGCTATTTTCAGTTTCATGTGTTTCAACACAATCTGTAGAAATATTTTAGAATTATTAGAACTCTGTTATATTTAGTAACTTATATTTTAAGACAATCAGTAGAAGTATTTAATACCAAATCAGTCAATTGTATTTCATGTAATTTTAATTACAGAAATAACTTATTTTATATTGCAAGTACACAGGATAAAGAACTAATTGTTTGTATCTTCAGGTAAATAGGTTTTTTAAATGCGACAAAATTATTTTACAAAATACAATTGACTGATTAGGTATTAAATACTTCTACTGATTGTCTTAAAATATAAGTTACTAAATATAACAGAGTTCTATATTTTTTCTGGTTATCAAAATTAAAACTGGTCACTACAGTGGGCAGAATTGCACCCGAATGTCTCTAACCGGCTGAATTAGCTCAATGCAAGCATTGCCATTGGCCCTGCAGCGACTCGAACCCGAGGTCGTATGGCTCGTATCATAACAGTGGCGGATTTTCTCTAGGCATAACTAGTGGCTAGGTGGAATTCAGCATCTGTTTGACAATTCTAGCGATAGACTGCTCTGATACGTAGTCTTCTGTGGTTTCCCCGATTAACACCAGACGAATGCTGGAGCAATACCTAACAAACGGGCCACGTATTCTGTGTGATTTTTCTTTCTCATCCTCGTCCCCTCCTCTTCCATACAGAATCACACACTGAATTCACTTCGTTCCTGCACATGATTAGAACTTGTCCAAGCTGATGCGGTGGGGGAGATATTTAGAAGTGGAATAATGGAGACGGAATACCGCACATCCAGGAATAAAACATTTTCTGTAATAACGGGTCTCACGACCATAGTTGATTGGTTGGTCGTTAGTGATTCCGGGTGCGTCAACGATTGTGAGCATTAGTCCCGTAAATGTAATTCATGTTTTTCCCGCGGGAGGTACCGGTGGTCACGCTGGATGGCGAGATCCGGCGCCGACCTACCGTCGGTTGGCGCGGCTTTCCTAACCGGGTATCTCTCATCAGCGGGGCACCGCCTAAGTCGTGAGAAACTAAGCTCCCGATCGGTTTCCCGTCATGTGATAGTGTAGTACATGTTAGTGTAAGTATATGTGTATGGGGTAGGAAAGGACAAGGAAGAGGAAAGACAGATCACGCGCGGTAGGAAGGATCGCCCGTTTGTTAGGGTACTGCTTCGGAATTCGCCTGGTGTCGATCAGAGAAACTACGGAAAACTACCGATCAGAGCAACCGTTCCTAGTTGACGTGCCCAGAAACAACAGTCAATCAACCTAAATGTCACCACAGAAACATTACCTCATTTAGCGCTTTCGAGCAGTGGTATCGGAAGCTTTGACGTTTGGCTCCCTAAAAATTATGTTTATGGTTTAGTTCATTGCTGTGTGTTTACGGACCTCAAACAAAGCACATAACGGTATTGACAAAACCCTTGCAGGCCTTTCTAATTCTTTATGCCCACGAGCCTTTTGAATACATTTTGGCCCGCTCTAATACCATGACACAACACATACAAGATATCTATGAATACGATTTATTAAAGTTAAGATCAAGCAAATACAATAAATAAATCTCGTAATGCACAAATAAGTAAAATAACTTGTTTTAAAACTTATTTTGCTTCATTGATATGAAAATTGCAAATTTGGAATATTCTTGTGAATTTGTAATTACCACCAGTCACACAAATTTCACTGTTACATATCACCTTTTTTGAAACACTTATGCTTCTCTTATACTACTACGTAGTAATAATAAGATAAATAAGGGACATCGGCTAACATCCTCGAAATGTATCTTCATGTTACGAAATATTCTAAAACATTTATGACAATAATGGCAAATAACCTAATAGTACCGTTTTATTCGTGCAATTCACACATATTTTCCATAGACCTCTCGAGCAATAATCATTTTCATATATTTCTCGAGATTTTACTGGAAACAACTGTCCGTACCTTTGTTCGCTTTTGCAAGAATTTCCGCAGAAACTTCAGAACATTCTTCATTTTGTACGAACAAATAATTCCAACAACGATTATGCAATACTATTTAGATATTATGTTTTGTTTATCTGACGTTAAATTGACAAATGACGATTACAATGTGTCTTTTCAGTTTAGACACAAGAAAATGTATAAAATTCTTCGAACTAACCACTGGTCACTGGTGAAAAGGCTGGAATTTTATATCCTGGTATCTTGTAGATTCCCAGCGTTCCCAGTTGTTCTCGTTGTTATCCCCCCCCTCCAGACATCGACAGATTTCACTCATATTATTACCCGTTATCGTTTCATGGTTGAGCAAGTCTGGAATGTGTTTGGGTAGGTTTGTTGTTAGCATTATTAGTGGACATCATTATTTTGATAGACATTTTGCCAGAGTTCTTTAACATGACATAATTACGACACGCTTTCTAAAGTTTTTCCGCCTTTACAAAATATTCGCATCATCAACCTATGTGCACTAAACGATCTTTATTTACCCATACATTGAGAAACGCGCATTAAAAATGTATATTAAGGCTCCAAAATCTGACGCATTATCCAATTACACAATAAACAACGGAGAAAAATAAAAACAAAAGTAAATTAAAAGTAAACATGACCGTTTCACTATAAATTTACAGTTAATTTGTTACAGTGTAAATGGTTATCAAAAATTGGAAAAAAGTTGGATATGTACGCTATCGAGATATGGTAAAAAGTTTTTCCTGACTTATTCGGGACGAACACTTAAAATAGTCTCACGACTATATTGAGAAGCATACAATATGAAATGCGCAGTAATGTTATTTTCGCTCTCCTCTCTGAGTAGATAGCACTCCAGAAATATTTACAGCGTCCCTAAGATGCATGCAAAGACATATCCTAGTTCTTTCTTTAGAATTTGAGATGGATGAGGTTAAATTCTATTTGAGTTGGTGTCAAAGGCAATATTCGTAGATTACTCTGACTTTAAAGGTAACGTAATATTCCAGAGAGGTGTCGTGCTACCCAATACGACATGAATCATACGGGAATGCCCTTTCCCCATTTTTTGGCTGCCGGTTTAGACATCCTCGCTAGGTAAGGGGTTGATCTTTCCAAAGACCGTGAACTCCGTATTCAAACTGGGAGATGTGGCTCACGGCATCAACTGATGCCATTGCACTGCCTCTGACCGGGAGGTCCTAGGTTCCAGTCCGGACGGCGGAAGGATTTTAGGCTAGGTAGAATTCAGTCGCTATCGAGAGAAGAATTCCATCGGCGGGCTGCTTTGATCGGTAGTTTTTCGTAGTTTCTGCCATCAAAACCAGACGAATACCGGAGCAATACCCTAACAAACGGGTCACGGCCCGCTCGCAATATTCTCTTCGTTGTCCTATCCTCTCCCCTTACATACACACACACACACACACACACACTAATATGCACTGCACTACCACAAATGCCGGGAGACCGGTCGAGGGCTTAGAGCTTGTCCCGGCTGGGGCTGTGTCCCGCTGGTGGGAGATACCTGGTCAGGGAAAACTCCGCTAGCCGACGGTAGGTCGCCGCCGGATCTCGCCATCCAGCGGGAAATACCACCGCCACCTCCCCAGGAAAAAGCATGCACTACAAGTACGGGAGTAATGACTACGGAATCAATAGGGAAAGGGACGACAAAACACTGAATAGTTTCCCCTCAAAAAGATCTGAGGAAAAGAAACGGAAAGCGGATCAGCGAGGAAGAGGGGGGGAGATATATTCGCAACACAACCACGAGGAGGAAAACTTTAGCAAGAAAGTCACTAGTTCGCTCACTCGCAAAGGAAAAAAAACGTACACGTGGACCCTGCTGACCCAAACGCGATAATCATTTATTACCTACCACATGTCCTCGTTTTGAGATCGATACTCGCGGTCGACCGTTGCGAACGCGCGAGGTGTCGCAAGGTCCCGCGTAGCGACCGGCGATCCGGTCGGAGAGGGCGCTGCAGCGGGCGTGGGGGTGGGGACGGGGTGGGGAGGCGCCGGACCTGTGAAGAAGAAGGAGGTTGCGGCGGCGGTGGCGGTGGGGGCGGCGGCGCGGGAAGTGGCGCGGCCGGCTCCGACGCGCGGAGGTGCGCAGTGTGCCCGCTCGCGTCGCAGACGCCGCCGCCGCCGACTGCTCTCCGCCTGCGCTCCCTCCCTAGCAGCGACCCCGCCCCCGCCGACGCACACGCCCACACGGTAGGTGATGATTGTTTTTTCTTGCTTTCTTAATTTGTTTCTCTCTCTCTTTCTCTCTCTCTGTCTCTCCCTCTCTCTCCCTCTCTCCCTCTCTCTGTGTCTCTGTCTCTCTCTGTCTCTCTGTCTCTCTCTCTTTCTGTCTTTCTCTGGCTCTCTCTCTTTCTCTCTCTGTCTTTCTCTGGCTCTCTCTGGCTCTCTCAGTCTCTCTATGTCTCTCTCTGTGTCTCTCTGTGTCTCTCTGTCTCTCTCTCTGTCTCCCTCTGTCTCTCTCTGTCTCTCTCTGTCTCTCTCTGTCTCTCTCTCTGTCTCTCTGGCTCTCTGGCTCTCTCTGGCTCTCTCTCTGTCTCTCTCTGTCTCTCTCCATCTCTCTCTTTCTTTGTTTCTTTTTATTTATTTCTGTCTTTCTTTTTATTCATTTCTTTCCTACTTTCTCTCTTCCTTCTCTCTATCTCTGTTTCTTTCTCTTTCCTGTCTTTCTTTCGTTTTGCTTTTCTCAACGGAAGTTTTCGGGTGCGTCACCGGCTATGGTCGTTAGTCCTCTTAGTGTTGTGAATGTTTTACTCCGAGAAGTGTCGGTGATTCCTTCCCTGCTGGATACTGAGATCCGGTGCCGAACTGCACGTCATTTTGTGGGAAATATCTCTCTCCGGGTATCGCTACCAGTGGTTACCGTCCCAGGCGGGGCAAGGTTTAAGCTCCCGACACGTGTGGTAGAGTAGTTCTGTGAGTAAGGCCCTTGTAAGAGTGGGTATAAGGAGAGAGGATAGGACAAGGACATGGAAAGAAAGTTGGCGTACGAACCGGCCAGTTTGTTAGGGAACTGCAGCGGCATTCGCCTGGCTTTGATCGAAGAAATGGTGATGAAAATCTACTTCCGTCGAGACTCGTAACCTAGAATATTTCTGTCAGAGTTACTTTAGAGTCAGCAGCAATGGTGTTTCTAATTTAAACTAAGCCGATCTCTTGCAATGAAGTTGACGGGACGATCTGCTTTTCACGGAGCAACACTCGTGGCTCTTGTAAAGAACCGTATCTTATTCCCATGTGTGTGATGAAATTAATGCAGTGTTTTGCTCAGCAACCTCCAACGCATGTGATACCTCATCTAATTTCTTTTAACTACCACTCCCCCAGAAAAGTTTAAAATATCATACCCCTTAGCCCAACCACACTACTTGTAGTCCGAGAGACAGCGTCACATAAATAGTCATTGAGTCAGGTTTTATAATTCGTAGACGGAATTTGTGATTTTAACCGAAATTAATGTCGTTGGTCCGCCACTTCTGCCTCACTGCTCGGGACCTTTAAAACCTTGGAAAGTAGAATTATTGTTTGCGAAGTCATCGCGTTTGACACTATGTGTGCATGTTATAAAAATTACAAAGAACTTATTCTGTCACCCAATCGTAGCCGAATTGAAAATAAGCCAGTGGGCATATAGTACGATAAAATAAAATATTTCTTAAGTAATATCTATTAGTGGCAGACCAACGACGAAATAAAAAAATGTGATAAAGTGAGAAAACTCTGCTGCCAACCGCACAGGGGTGCTCAGTTCATGTCGAAAAATTCAGAAAAGTGTAGTCACCTGGGGTGCAAAAGAATGATCTGTGCAACTAAATATGTGATCTTCCTACTTGGATACGTTCCTATCGAAGTACATTAAAGCCTACGATACGCGCCTCTAAATTTTCTGTCTACATCCACGTTAAAAATTTCTACGTGAAACACTGCATTAATGTCGGTGTGACAACTCTTGTCTCTTTCGACATTAATATCTCTTCAAGACATTTCAGGTAGATTCTCTAATTTGTATCCTTCGTTTCGAGATGACCACATATTAAGATATTCTACGAATTCTACTAACGAATTGCGCTTGCTCGTATGCTCTTTATTATTTTTCTAATTACCTTTTTTGAGGTAATTTGTTTTCTGGCTCTCTCGTATGGTTGAGACAGTTATCATTACTTCTTATGCCTAGTACACAGTAACGTAAATGTATTCGTAAAAATATATGATTTGAAAACGAACCTCTTACTTAACTTCCGAAACATCCTCCAAAATTACTACTTTTTACAATGATGAGATGTGTGGAAGAATTGGGAAAAGAATCGCAACGGCAAGAAAGTCTTATGCGTTCCGCGCATTACGGAATTATTTGAACTTGAATAACGATTCAATTCAATGTCACGTCTAGGTGGTTTGCAAAACCAGTTTTTGTTAGGCAACGTGACTGTCTAGGTGTACGCACTCTATGATTAGTAGCAGACAATCACGCCAATCATTTCCTGTAAAAACGCAAAAAAGGAAAGGTGTTCACAAAGAGATATTAATAAGAGCATTACGTGAGTATGTCTTCTCCCCGCCGCTATGAATAATGTACTATCAACGCAAGATGGCTCCCCGGCTTTGAATGGCATTGGGCCACACAATAGTTTCTCTAAGGCTCGTGAAGGTTTCGTTAGAGGTATGGTCTTATTGCATGCTAGCAGGGGTGAATTATTATCTTAAGGGGCCCTAAGAATGAACCCCTGAAAATATTAAAAATATTAACATATTTGTCAAAATTAATATGAACACTATTTTCAAATAGTTTGTGTTCATATTACTTTATTTACTATATTTAAATAATACATTTTTTTAAATTATTAGCTTACAGGTTGGCCGAGGTGGCTAATAGCCCACTCAGCGCTTCGGTTTAAAGGATCGCAGGTTCGAGTCCCGCCTTTTATATGGTTGTTTATCTCTTGTCTCTCATGCGGAGGGCCTCGTGTTCGACTGATATCAGATCACAGGGGTCTGCAAGTGGGTTGGTGTTTAGTACGTGGTCGAATATGCGTGCCGTTGGAACGTAAAGGGTATTGGGCTAAAGTACGCTGGATAAAAGCCCTAGGGGAAAAAATATCAAAATAGTTTTTATACTACAAACCAATTCATAATTTTATTTAAAAAATTATTGGGAGTTCGTATCTAGAGGGACCCTAAGCGCATGCGTAGCCTGTTTATGGAAGAACCACCCCTGCATGCTAGCCACTTCTGAAGGCAATTTTCGATTCCTAGGCTTACGCGGCGGGAGTCATTTATTCTTGGCTGTCCGGGATGAGCCGCGTCTCAGTCGATGGAGCCGACGTTTCGGCCATCTTATTGAGGACTTCTTCAGAGCCATACCGGAGTCATTGTATTGTCGGCTGTCCGAGATGTGCTGCTGCTTTGAGCAGTATAGCCCTGAACAAGGTTACTACAAGATGGCCGAAACGACAGCTCCATCGACTGAGGCGCGGCTCATCCCGGACAGCTAAGAATACAATGACTCCGACCGCTGCAGTATAGCCCTGAAGAAGGCCACAACAAGATAGCCGAAACAACAGCCCCATCAACCGAGGCGCGACTCATCCCAGACAGCCAAGAACCCAATGACTCCGGACGAAGCAGTATAGCCCTGAAGAAGGCCAGAAAAAGGTGGCCGAAACGTCAGCTCCATCGACTGAGGAGCGGCTTATTCCGGACAGCCAAGAATACAATGACCGCGGGAGCCTACGAATCTAAAAACGGGATGTCTTCACAAGTGACTACCATGCAGGGGTGGTTCATACATAAACAGTCTACGCATACACTTAGAAGCCCGCTAGATACGGACCTCCTATAACTTTTTAAACAAAATTATATATTGGTTTGTAGTATGAAAAACTATTTAATATTTTCCCCTAGGGCTTTTATTCAGCATACAGCCTCCGATCATCACGGACCGCCAAGAACACATCCCATTTTTGCACTTCGCACGTGGGTTGTTTCTCGGCACGCGGCGAAAGCGGAGAGCGGGACAAGAAGCTGCTGGTCGCGAGAAAGGCGAAGAGGATGCAGAGGGCCTCGCACGGGGCGGCCCAGCTGGCGCGAAATGGCGGCCTTCCGACGTCAACTTTATAGGAGAAAGACAATGATTTGATTTCATTTTATTTTTTCGTGTTTGCGGGCACGTCAACTGCTTTGGTTATTAGTCCCGTTAGTGTAGTGCATGTTTTTTTCTCGAGAGATGGCGGTGATCTTCCCCCGCTGGATGGCGAGATCCGCCGCCGACCTACCGTCGGCTAGTGGAGTTTCCCCCTAACCAGGACTCTCCCACCAGCGGGGCACCGCCCCAGCCGGGACAAGCTCTAAGCTCCCGACCGGTCTCCCGAAATATGTGATAGTGTAGTGCATGTTAGTGTACGTGTGTGTGTGTATGGGGAGAGGATAGGACAAGGAATGGGAAGAACAGATCGCGCGCGGTCCGATGCCCGTTTGATAGGGTACTGCCCCGGCATTCGCCTGGTGTTGATCGGAGAAACCACGGAAAATTAGAGAAAGACGTTAAAGTAAAATATCCGTAAATTCTCAATATTGCAGGTCGATAAATTATTCAACAAATACAATTGTTGGCATCAATTCCCCCGAGTTGGCGTCATCCGCATAGCCGAGAGCCTTCACATATTCAACAAAGAATTTACGAGTATTGAAGGAAACGGAAGTATATGAACCTAGAGAAACACCGTTGTGCTAGACGCTAGCTTTCACAGTCTTGTATAATCTCGATGGCTATGATAATTATGTTATTTGACGCTTAAATAACACTGTAATGCTCTGTATTTACAGATTCACACTATTTTTTAAACAACCCAAACACATAAACAAATAAATCAAACGATGTGCGAATTTCCAAAGGAGGACACGTGAGCTTTTTAACTCTCGCTCTCAGCGAGACGAAAATTTAAGGCAAACTTGCGTTTCTGAGGCAACAGGTACAAGCACTCTCGTCAGTTTCGAAGAAAATAATATTATTTGCGCGCGTGCATGGAATGTTCGTGTCAACTTTAAACTTGTTATTTTTGTGTACAGTACTTGCTATATACACAATACGATTGCATATATAATATTCTAATATTTTCCTGTTTCAAGAGCTCAATTGAACGAATTCCGTGGTGGAAGCCGATATCTTGTGGTAATCCATTATGGATATGGGGATAATTAAACCATAATAATAAAAATAAATAATATACATTTATTTTATGCCCAAAGTAACTTTCGGGAAAATTATTTTCCCATCCTCAGTGGGTCTCTAACGGAAAGGAAAAATTAAATGATTAACATAAAGAGGAACAGTGATATAAAGAATAAAATAGATAAAAGAAGTGAAATGAATAATACAATGATAAAATTTTGAAAAAATAAATAAAAACACTGAAATAACTTACTGCCCAAACAATTCAATATTCAATTTAACAAGTATATTCAGTAACAACTACTTCTAATGAGCTGCAGACGGGCAAGTGCATTACATCGAGAGGTGTTCATTTGAAACTTTACCGTAATGCAAAATAGAAAGTGTTTTCAAGTGGTCATATCACAAGATTTAATATTTTCAGCTGAGATAATTTATTTTCCCCAATTTTATTGTACGTTTCGGGGCGCGTTTCGGAACCTAAAATTTTAGAAATCAACTACTGAATATAGCCATTCTTAGATTACTTTTTTTTAGATTTTTTAGATTCCTAGTTTTCCATTACGTGATATGCAACAATGCTATTTTTTATTCTCATAAATAACGAAGTAATAGCAATAAAATTTAAATTCAATTACTGTTTTTATTTGCCCTCGAGAAAATTTTCGACGGCTTTCCTGCGAAACGAATGGTTTTGGAGTTCTGACCATGTTGCATTATGAGTGCGTCTTGTTAAACGCAGACGTATAAAGGTGTTGCGTGTCTGTCGCGTGTGTGAAGGAAGAATAAGAGGAACAACGGTGGCTTAGGGAAGTTCTGGAGCATATAGCCGGCGGATAGGACTGGTCGGGTATAGCGGATACCTCGCTGGATGTCTAGATATTATAACGTCCAGAAAATTGTACCATGGAATGAAGGCATTTGGTGAATTAAGTGTGGGATCTTTGTCCACTTAAATGCCGTCCCATCTCTTCCAAAAGACCAGTAGTTTGCCAGCACGCGTGTGAGTGTTGATGATGAAAGTTGCGTAGACGGTTATGATGAAAGTACAAGTCGACTCCGGTTATAGTGAACTTCTGGGGACTCACATTTTTGGTTCACTATATCCGAAGATGTCAGCATTAGATCATCAGTATGGTCCCCATTTAGTATCCGCTACCTCCACCTCAAGAGAAACTTCTTCAGTAATGACCTTTGGTCGACAATATTTTTTCAAGCTACCTGGTGTTCGAATTTGTGCCACTGATGCGAAATTTTCTTTATCAGGAGGGAATTAATTTCCAGAACGTTATGTTTACGTTCACTATAGTTGAGGTTCACGTACACTATAACCGGAACTTCTTATGCTTATTTATAATGTAAGTGAAACTGAACCAGTGATGTAAGTTCACTAAAACCGATTATATCCGAGTTCACTATAACTGGAGTCGACTGTATTATATTATTAATTTGTTTGTTATCTCGTGGATGTTCGGAAAGTTTCTTATATTATGCATTAGGAAAACATTAAGCAACGAAATCTCTCACAATTGAGTATTGATGCAAACTACATATTAAACTGCCGTAAACTTAATTTACAGCAGTAAATATGAACGCATGTATGTATACAATGATGCATATTTATATTGTTCATGTGTGTATGTACGTGTGTGACTGTGTGTGCGTGTGTGTGTGTGTGTGTGTGTGTAGAGAGAGAGAGAGAAAGAGACAAACGGAATGAGGAGAGGGAGAGATAAGAAAGAGAGAGGACTAGAAAGACGTATCAACCCCCAAAGCAAAGTCCACGAGCCACCCGAAGGTGTAAACTGCCATATCTCACGCGGGAGTCGAACCCACAACCTCAAGATACGCGAACTCGAACGATGCTTCAATCCTCTTCGACAACGCGGTTGGCAATTATTTCTCCAACACTTCTAAAACACCAAGTATTTGCTCGGCAAACATAATGCAGGTTCGGTTTGCTCAGAATGAATGTCTTAGTCATGTGGACACGACACTCATAATGCATGCACAGTGCCATTAAAAGTTGCTGTATACATTAAATAAAAATTAATTAACTACCAATTTGTCATTAACAAATAAAGTTATGAGAATTATAGAAGTTTTTCAGGAAAAGTGCATATTTTTATTTTATTTCAGTGTGCATAATCGCCATTCTTCTGAGTTCTGAACTCATGACGCAAATGACATTTCAATAATTTTATTCAGACCTTAGCATTACATTTCTAAGCTTTTACGAAGAATTCCAAAATAGCGATTTCAAAAATACCCAGTTTCTTTCCTTGAAATGAAGGTAGTTCAAGTACTATGGTCCTTGAATTTGATATTTTTTGGGTGCGTTATAGTCCGTTTTCTTCTAGCGATAGATATATCAATTTTTAACTTTTCTACTCAGATGCCGCAGATATCAGTACATGTTTGCACATACAATTTGTGTTCATTATTTTAAAACTCATGGCTAGACGACATTAATTAAAATCGATATGTATGTTCAAATGCAAAATAAAATAGTCTGTTGGATAACTGTTTCTACTCGATTAGAGCCTACACTGGGCATCAGAAAGAAAAATTATATTCTTTTGAACAATGATATCTAATGTAATAGTTACCATTTAGACTAAATAATTCTAAAATACTAAATATGCCTGTATGAAATATTGTACCTCACCTTCTGAGTCAATAACTCTCATCTTGATCATGTTTTATCCAGTATCCCTAGTCCTTTGAGAAAATGCTGAGATGGACCTTTTTTCATGCTCCTGGACATAAATGTAGCTTCACTAACGGTTTTGTTCCCTTGCGCTCTTTCGGGAATGTAGATGTTCGGATAATCGTTTTCCATTTTATCGCGGTAGTAATTCGATTCCTTCACGTAAAGCACCAAGGATAATCGCATACATCTGTAGCTAATTTGCCTTTGCAAAAAGATTCTATTACACGGCATCGAATATTTTCATATCAATTCTTGCCAAAAACGATCGTTGTATGATCGATGTATTCATAATTCAACTAAATATGTATACGAGTTAGAACAGACATTTCAAAGCTCAATAAACCATGCATATATTGCACTTCTCCTCACAGTACGTCGCAGAGTTTCTCACTGATTTTGATATTATGTAAGTAAATAAATAAATAAATAAATTGTTGGAGTTCAACCACTTCTGAAGAATTATGAAGCCACCCTGCTCTTTTCGGTAGTTTTCAGTGGTTTCTCCTATTAATATCATGCGAATGCGAGAGCAGCACCCTAACAAACGGATCGTGGATCGCGCATAATATTTTTCGCATCCTGTAACAAGTATTGTACAGCAGCCTCCGGGTCAATGACCCCCATCTCGATCAGGTTTTTCGTCGTTTCCCTGATCCATTGAGCAAATGCTGAGATGGCCCTTGTTTTGCTTCTGGACATAAATGTAACTTCATTATCTGTGCGTGTCTTCTAGAATTCATTGGGAAATACTTTATAGTTATTCAAATTATCGTTTCCATGTTGTTGCGGCAGGAAGTATTATTCCTTGACGAAGGGCATCATGGATAAGAGCCCAAAATTTATTGCTTATTTATCCTTGAAAATAGATTTTATTACATGAGAGCTTTTTTTATTTTCAAAATTCATGTAGTTTATGACTTAGTGTAGGGATCGCAGAATTTTGAAAATGTGCACAGAATTCACTTCTCCCCATAGCACGTCATACGCAGTTTCAACTGTTTTTTTTTTGACGTAAAATAAATAAATAAATAAACATCCTTATTCCTCCTCATTCTTTACCCCCCCCCACCTACATGCACTACACTACCGCACATGGAGGACCGGGAGGACAGGCGTGAGCGTAGAGATTGTTCCGTCTGGGCGGTGCCCCGTTTGGCAAGGTACCTGGATGAGGGAAACCCGTGAGCCAACTGGATCTCACGTTCTAATGGATGAAGATCACCGCCACCTCAACAGCATAAAACATATACTTCGCTTACGAGACTAATGATCTCAGATTGATTGATTTTTTCGTGTTTCCGGGCGCGTCAACTGCTTCAGTCATTAGTTCCGTTAGTGTAGTGCATGTTTTTTTCTCGGGAGATGGCGGTGATCTTTCCCCGCTGGATGGCGAGATCCGGCACCGACCTACCGCCGGCTAGTGGGGTTTCCCTTAACCAGGACTCTCCCACCAGCGGGGCACCGCCCCAGCTGGGACAAGCTCTAAACTCCCGACCGGTCTCCCGGAATATGTGGTAATGTAGTGCATGTTAGTGTAAGTGTGTGTGTAAGGGGAGAAAATAGGACGAGGAAGAGGAAGGAAAGATCGCGCGCGGTGCGTGGCCCATTTGATAGGGTACTGCTCCGGCATTCGCCTGGTGTTGATCGGAGAACTCATGATCTCAGTATTTGACGTGCTCAGAATCAATAAATTTCACACGGCAAATGGTGCCGCCCAGAATCGTATCTCGTAAGCCGATTCAATCTCAAATTCTCGGGCAGGGTTGTCTAACTGCCGGTCCGCGGGGCTTTTTATTGTGTCCCGCGAAAGGTTACTTATTAGTAAAATGTGGAAGTCTCTTTTATGTCGGGCGAGTACATTTTGCGCCGAGCGCACGCACTCTGCCGGAATTTAGAAATTCAAAATCATCCCAATGGGTTTCACTGCGTAATGGATAGCTCGGCCTGATATCAGGCATGATTCCTCCCCCGTCCGTTTCAGAGCAGCCGGGCAAACTGCCGAGATCAAAAATACGGAAAAGACAGGTGTGGATCGCCCGAGTAATGAAATTATGGCTCGCGACCAAATTAAAAGTGTTAGTAGTGTCGCTTCAGGCCTTTCAATTTGGGCATCCCTGTTCTAGTGGGTGAGGATCACCACCATCTTCCAGCCTGCAACATACACTACACATACGAGACTAATGGCCTCAGTGGTTGAAGCTCTCGGAATCAATAAATACTCTCACACCAAAGGGTGCCACCCAGAATCGTAACTCGTAAGCCAATTCGATATCTCGTTCTAGGGGGTGAGGATCACCGCCATCTCCCAACCTGTAACATACACTACACATACGAGACTAATGACATTAGTGGTTGACGCTCTCGGAATCAATAAATACTCTCACACCAAAGGGTGCTGCCCAGAATTGTAACTCGTAAGCCAATTCGATATCTCGTTCTAGGGGGTGAGGATCACCGCCATCTCCCAATCTGTAACATACACTACACATACGAGACTAATGACTTCAGATGTGGACGCTCTCGGAATCAATAAATACTCTCACACCAAAGGGTGCCGCCCAGAATCGTAACTCGTAAGCCAATTCGATATCTCGTTCTAGGGGGTGAGGATCACCGCCATCTCCCAATCTGTAACATACACTACACATACGAGACTAATGACTTCAGATGTGGACGCTCTCGGAATCAATAAATACTCTCACACCAAAGGGTGCCGCCCAGAATCGTAACTCATAAGTCGATTCGATATCTCGTTCTAGTGGGTAAAGATCACCGCCATCTCCCAACCTGTAACATACACTACACATACGAGACTAATAACATTAGTGGTTGACGCTCTCGGAATCAATAAATACTCTCACACCAAAGGGTGCTGCCCAGAATTGTAACTCGTAAGCCAATTCGATATCTCGTTCTAGGGGGTGAGGATCACCGCCATCTCCCAATCTGTAACATACACTACACATACGAGACTAATGACTTCAGATGTGGACGCTCTCGGAATCAATATATACTCTCACACCAAAGGGTGCCGCCCAGAATCGTAACTCATAAGTCGATTCGATATCTCGTTCTAGTGAGTAAAGATCACCGCCATCTCCCAACCTGTAACATACACTACACATACGAGACTAATGACATTAGTGGTTGACGCTCTCGGAATCAATAAATACTCTCACACCAAAGGGTGCTGCCCAGAATTGTAACTCGTAAGCCAATTCGATATCTCGTTCTAGGGGGTGAGGATCACCGCCATCTCCCAATCTGTAACATACACTACACATACGAGACTAATGACTTCAGATGTGGACGCTCTCGGAATCAATAAATACTCTCACACCAAAGGGTGCCGCCCAGAATCGTAAGTCGTAAGCCGATTCGATATCACGTTCTACAGGGTGAAAATCACCGCCATATCCCAGCCAGCAACATACACTACACATACGAGACGAATGACCTCAGTGGTTGACGCTTTCGGAATCAATAAATACTCTCACACCAAAGGGTGCCGCCCAGAATCGTAACTCATAAGTCGATTCGATATCTCGTTCTAGTGGGTAAAGATCACCGCCATCTCCCAACCTGTAACATATACTACACATACGAGACTAATGACCATAGTGTTTGACACTCTCGGTATCAATAAAATACTCTCACACCAGAGGGTGCCGCCCAGAATCGTAACTCATAAGCCGATTCGATATCCCGTTCTTGAGGGCGAGGATCACCGCGTGTAACATACACTACACTTACGAAACTAATGACCTCAGTGGTTGACGCTCTCCAAAAATCAATAAATACTCTCACACCAAAAGGTGCCGCCCAGAATGACACCAAGCCAAGCGACGACACTGATTAATGAGTTACATCTGAACATGAGACTCATTAGGCATGAAGTCCCATGTAGATTTTCGCAATCCCAGCTGCCCCCCGCTGTGCCCGAGGGCGTGGCCGGGCGGGGCAGGGCGGGGCGGGGCGGGACCACCTTCCATTGTGTCGCGCTTCTCGCCTCGTGTCGCCTCGTGTCGCCTCGCGTGCGTGCAAGACTCCTCCATCACCCAAGATGGCGGCCGCGTTTCTCCCATTGTTTCCTCCGCCCTCCGCGGGCAGCGCTGCGCTATCAACGCCGCTGCTCTGGAATCCGGAACCATGTCGCTTTGGGTGGATGGCATGTCTTTCTAAATATGCGTGGTGTGATGTGTGTCGCCCGGTTTTGAAACTTGCCGGCTATTTCAAAGGCAAATATGCATGGACCATCTGTTCGTAATATAGTCGACTCCGGTTATGATGGGCTAACATCGTTGGTTCACTCTATCGGACATACACTACATCCGATAATCCCTAAATATAATACAATTTGCAACTATTATTTGTTTTATTGTTTCAGATATTCCAAATTATCTCATTCAGTATCTCAAAAATTTCAATATTAACTCTCATCGTTTTGCGATTTATCTGTCTCCATTTTGCTTTTCGTAACCGGGATTGTGTTTATGGTCAGAGGTTCAATTAAACTGACATACGCAAATACCAACCTCGACCCGCGACATTAGGGGCTCAATCTTCCTCGGGCGTAAGTGGAATATATTTCCTGGAAAAGAAAGTTTATTTTTAGTTGCAAAAATTTAGTTGCTGGAGGATTCTGAAAGTATCCTATCATATATATTTTTTTTAAATCTTGATAATATGCATGGGTTCTCATTTTAGTTCTCTGTGTAGTCGTTCATTACTTATGAACTAAGCTTCTTTAGTCTTCTGACACATTTAGTTGAAGAATTTTTACTTTGTTTTGGTGGTTTCAGGCTGTTCTTTCCAAAACGGAGGTCGAATATGGAAATTAAGGCCTAGTTATTGGTTTGTAAATGATTTTACCACAATTAATGCTAACCAAAGATTTACAATGTGATATTCAATAGAGTTTGTCAATTGCTTTTGTAAGAATGTAGATAATCTGCCCTACAGCTGAGTGTGCAAAGTCACCTGAAATTTCGTGATGCTCATAAATGGATTTCAGATCATGGTAGTCTGTATTTTCAATTACAATTCTACCTGTGTGGACAACCTCGACCCGTTGAGATAAGAGAAGAGGTTAGTAATAAGGAAGAGGAAGGAAAGACCGCGCGCGGTTCGTGTCCCGTTTGTTAGGGTACGGTTATGTGCAATTTTAGTGCAAAATAGTCGAAACAGTTCGAGTTTGAAATTTTCCGAGTTGACAACTTCTACGTCTCATCCATGCTTCTTTAGCACATTCATGATTGTGCTTATATTATTTTTTGTAGACCAGTAGGTATTTTTAAAGTCTCATAATTTCTCAAAGAGAAAAAAGAGGTTTGATTTGTACCAAAAATAAAATTAAACAGATACCAATATATTTATTTTATTGCAATTCTATTTTTGATAATAAATATAAAATCAGACAATTTTAACCTTGAAAACGTAGTAGATGAACGTTTGACTGATATAATGTTTTATTATAATAAAGTTTAATAATAATAGTAATAATAATAATAATAATAATAATAATAATAATAATAATAATAATAATACAACTGGGTATCTGGTCTGCACGGGTTGAGGAATGATTTGGGCTTTTATAACTTAAATACGCAGCAACGAAATTCGAATGTAATCAGAGATAGTATTTCCTCGATTGTTGTTACAATTGTAAGTGAAATCTTTATGGACGACACGTGTAGAATCATGATTTCATCATACAGTAGAATATATTGAGAAATTAGGGATCTGCAATCCACAGAAACAGAGAAATACCTAACTTTGACTCTCCCCACTTCCATTACTAGAGCAGTCGCTCAAATCACGATATCAAGTGACAAAGAAATCAACATCAACAGTCGAAATATGTGACACAAAATACACTCAAAACAATCTGCTCGACATGTAATATGAATACTAAAGAAACTCTTAATCAAATGTTATGTGAGTGTCCAATCTATAAAGAGCTTAGAGAACCATATCACAATGATTCATTATCATTTCCCAATTGATTGAATTATCTAAACTCTGAAAGACCTAAAACTCTGTATTACGTTATTTCATTAATTCTGAAATTACGGGCATTCATTATAAATGAATTGTTCAAGCTAAATTCCATAAGCACTCATGAATGACATTATTTCTGTATCGCATCCAGCCTTACTTGATACAGTTTGTTTTGTACACATTTGTATGTTCTGTTGTCTCAATTATTTTGTATCTTATGTTATTGTATTATTTTGTTATTGTGTCACAGTATTATTTGTATTTGTAGAGTGATTGATATTATATCTTGTACTAACTACCTGTTCTAACTTGGACTACTATCCATCAAGTTATATCAAGTTATATGTCAAGTTATTTGTAAGCTATTTATAAGAAGTTATTTGCATCTTCAATATACTCGGCAATTTGTAATAGGATAATCCTGTAAGAAAATTACTAATAAAATGTACTTGAATTATAATGTTTCTATATCTCTATAGTAGTTAAAACGAAACGTGTTTCACCGTGCTATTAATATCGCATGAGTAACTATTTAGGTTTAAAACTATTACCCGTGAAACTGCATTTGCGATAGGGCATACGCCTTAACCTCGGGGCAGAAACTGATCTACAGGGCGAGTTAGAAGCGGTGCAATGCAGAAAATTGTTCTAGTCGTTACGCGATTCTGCTTTAAATGATCTCAAAGCGTACGAAATACCTTGAACCACCGGATGGAAACTAAAACAGATTCAAATCTTCATCGAGTAAATGTCGATCGTATTCCTGAGCACTTTCAATATTTATGTTCTTTCAAAAATGCGGGTACTTGTGTCTAGCAATATTTAGTTTTCAATCAATAGTGTGCGTAATGAATACCAATGGGGCAAACAAAGGGGAGCTCATGCGACTTTAGCCTCTCTCAAAAGCTGGTGACATATTCACAAATATCTTCTTCTTCTTCCCGACAGGGTTTAGGTCATGTGACCTGTTCCGGCACCCTTTTTTTTTTCTCGGTCTGCCAATGTCCCTTCTTCCTTCTGTTCTATAGTTCATAGCTATGAATGGAAGTCGGTATGTTGGCATTCTCGATACATGATTGTACCATTTTAACTTGTTTTCGAGAATCATTTCATATAATTCTTTGACTTTTAAAATTTCTCTTATTTTAGAATTCCGTTTCTTGTCGAGTAGCGAACACACTAATGTATTTCGGAGAAATTTCATTTCCGCCGTTTGTATTTTATTTTTTATTTTTTTCCGTGTTCACCTATGTTTTGTTGGCATACATGAGTGTGGGGACTGCAATTGTCTTGTAAAACGTAAGCCGTGTCTCCTTTCGTGTTCGGTTTCTAAGATACCGATATTTTCACAAATATACTTCTTAATAAGTTTCTATAGTAACTGAAATCTTTCGATATCTTACTTGAAAACGTTTTCAGTAAGTATGCATTAACAAATACATTTCAAATTTCAAAATAAGTTTACAATAAGTTAGCTGGACACCACACCTATAGACTCTGCATTAAAACAATTCAGACCACTGATTAACGTACAACATCCTTAACTATAAAATTAAGACATCGAGGCTGCCGACCTGGATGACCGAAGTGGCTAAGAGCATGTACTGACTAGGCATTTCGGTCGAACTGATCGCGGGTTCGAATCCCGCTCTGGGCATGATTGTCCCTGAAGATTAAATTTACTTCACTGTAACAGTACAAAAACGGAATCAATTCTAGTAGATGTCTACTGTTATGACATGGAGAATGTTCGGAAAAAGGTGACGCAGGATATTTGCTAATGCTCCGGATTTATTGATTGTGTGATTAGTATTTAGTGATTTGATTGATGTGTATTTAGTGATTCCGGGCACGTCAACTATGGTGGTCATTAGTTCCGTAAGTGGCGTGCATGTTTTTTCATCGGGAGGTGGCGGCGAACTTTCCCCACTGGGTGGCGAGATCCGGCACCGTCCTATCGTCGACTAACGGGGTTTTCCCCAACCAGGAATATCCCACCAGCAGGACGCCGCCCCAGCCGGGACAAGTTCCAAGTTCCCGACCGGTCTCGCGAAATATGTGGTAGTGTAGTGCATTTTAGTGTAAGTATGTGTGTAAGGGGGGATAATATGACAAGGAAGAGGTAGGAAAGATCGCGTGCGGTCCGTGGCCCGTTTGATAGGGTACTGCTCCGTCATTCGCCTGGTGTTGATCGGAGAAACCACAGAAAACTACCGATCAGAGCAGCCGGCCACTAGAATTCTCCTCTAGACAGCGACTGAATTCGACCTAGCTCACAAATTAGTGTCGAAAATCCTGCCACCATTAGGACTGGAACCTAGGACCTCCCAGTTAGAGGCAGTACAGTGGTATCAGTTGACGCACTGAGTCACCGCTCCCGGTCTAATGCCCCGGGACGCCACGTCATTTGCGAGAGTCTAGAAAAGCGAATGCATTTCCGCTGCGTTGCAGTGGAACGCAATGCTGATCGTGGATGGGTACATTGCACTCTGTCTCTCATTATCTTCGCACGTCACGCTCTGGCGACCTGTTCTACCGGAGCAGTTGGCGGCCGCAAGTAATTAAACTTGTGTCGGAGCGTGTTTGAGTGCATGCGTGAGAGCGAGGGACGAAGGAAAGTTGCAAGAAGACGGCGAACAGTGGGCCGAAACCAAACACACAGCGACCTTACATATTCCTCTCACTTCCACGCAAGTATTCTAACACCCGAAAAGTTGAGAATATGTTGATACAAACAATACAGTCGTAGTACATAAGAGTCGCAAAAGCAACTTAAAGAGTCAAGGTTTAAATCAAATACATTAGTGTCTAACGATCTAGCTAATATCTACTGATCAAAAACCAGAATCGAATATACAGTGAGATCCAAGTAATCGTGATTTTATTTTACTCACGTATGAGTTTAAAATAATATTTATGAAAAGGTTTACGTTTTTATGTTTGATGTACCCTCAATGTTAAAATACTGATGGTAACATCTTCCGTCTATATAAACGATGAAATCTTCACAAAAGATTTCGTTTTCTGCCATTTCCCTTTTTGTTCCGGTTTTAATATATTAGTGTCTAACGATCTAGCTAATGTATATTGATCAAAAACCAGTATCGAATATACAGTGGGATCCAAGTAATCGTAATTTTATTTCACTCACGTATTAATTTAAAATAATATTTATGAAATGGTTGTCGTTTTTAAGTTTGATGTACCCTCAATGATGAAATACCGATGGTAACATCTTTCGTTTATATAAACGATTTATATAAACGACGTTTATATAAACTTCACAAAAGGTTTCCTTTTCTGCCATTTTCCTTTTTCTTTTCGTTTTTAATTTTTAATGCTCTCCTTTACCCAATAAATGCAATTTTTCCTGTATACATACCTCCTATAGGTCACCCAACATGTGTGGTGGTATAATGCATGTAAGTGTAGTTGTGTGTTTGTAAAGGGGAGAGGTACGGGATAAGGAAGAGGAAGGAAATATCCCGCGCGATAGTGCTCAATTAGTTAGGGTACTGTTCCCATATTTGCCTGTTATTGATCTCAGACGAAACATAAAACCAACCAGAGCTACCGGCCGCTAGAATTTACCTTCCGAGAGTGGTTGAATTTCGTCCAGTTAACCGGGAGCGGTAGCTCAGTGCATCAACTGATGTCACTGCAGCGCCTCTGACCGGGAGTCCTAGGTTCGAGTCCTGTCGGTGGCAGGATTTTCGACACTAGCTTTTCAGCTAGGTCGAATTTAGTCGCTGTCTGGAGGAGAATTCTAGCGGCCGACTGCTCTGATCGGTAGTTTTCCGTGGTTTCTCCGATCAATACCAGGCGAATGCCGGAGCAGTACCCTACCAAACGGGCCACGGACCGCGCGCGATCTGATCTTCCTCTTCCTTGTCCTATTCTCTCCCCTTACACACACACACACACACACACACAATAACATGCACTACACTACCACATATTTCGGGAGACCGGTTGGGAGCTTAGAGCTTGTCCCGACTGGTGCGGTGCCCCGCTGGTGGGAGAGTCCTGGTTGAGGGAAACCCCACTAGCCGACGGTAAGTTGGCGCCGGATCTCGCCATCCATCGGGGGAAGATCACCGCCATCTCCCGAAAAAACATGCACTATACTAACGGTACTAATGACCACAATAGTTGACGCGCCCGGAAACACGAAAAAATCAATCAATCATTCGTCCATTTATGTGTATCAAGAAACCGCTGTACTTGGACTCAAAGACTTCTCGGCCAAAAACGCTGCGCAGGTAAGGGTGTTGCCGTTGAACTATTGCAAAAGGTGCCTATTAGTCATTTTAGAAGTGCGCGCTTTTCGTGTCACCAGGTGCCAGTAAGCAGAGATTTCCTCCCGTCGTCCCACAGACACTGCAGCGCCCAAGGCTGCTGAAGTGCCCCTACACTGAAGGCCGTAGAGAACGCAGGATTTATTCGGTTGACTACTACAGCACGCGCTCTCTACAGAATAAGGACTTTTCAAAGAAACGGCGGAAGTAGAGGGGATGGCAGCCTCCCCCTCAACTCTCTTCAAATATGGGGCCAACCGCAATCTAGAAACTGCAATAAACTCTGGGAAAACGAAGTGAAATCCTTCCCATCATAAAACTTAATTGTAATCTTAACTAGTGGTGATACAACAGCACATACTTTCTCGCATTATTTCTTCATTTGCAATTCTCGAAAATTCATAAAGTTCAACGAAAATGAGACCCACGGAATTCTTTTATGTGTCCTTTCTTCTACACGTGGGAAAAAAATTGCAGAAAAAAGTTTCAAGCGATTTTTATGAAAATGTGTCTTTTATAAATTGCATTTGGTACATGAATTTTTAAAAACTATTTGAGCCGTTGTTGAGAAAATTTTGTGAAAAAATTAAAATTTCGTACTTTTAACACAAAATTTTCGAAAAATTGTACTACATGACCTTTCTTCAAGATGTCGTTAAAGAACAGAGTTCATTAAGGAAAAATTCTCGGTCTTTAATATTGTAGTTGTTGGAAGACACTGAAAAAAAATAAACTTTTGAAAATTTCCAAAAATCAAGAAATTAACGAAAATGATATCTGCGTTATTCTCTTACGCTCACTAAATACAAAGTCTGATCCAAAAATTTGGTGCATTTTTTAGAAGAGTTTGAATGTTGAGCTTTCATGCAAAGTATTCCCCAAAATCAAAATATCCGTTTTAAACTCACAGAGTTTGTTTAAAACGATCGCGGATTATCAATTTTGAGGAAAATCGGCTGAACTGTTTCGCCGATAGCATTAGCCACAGACGGACGGACAGGGTGACGGATGGACGGACGGACAGATAACGGACAGACAGACATTTTGCCGTCAATTGATTAGGTAACTCGGACACCCAAAACATGGATTAACACAATCTGTTAGAGGACGTAATTTACAATCTATACAGAATTTATCCTTTTTTTTTTGTTACGAGGGCCCGACAATAAGAGTTTTTCTGTGGAAAATTCGCCGTTTTCCGGCGCATGACTACATTTTCTGTTCCTATAAAGTAAGGGAGAGACAGTAAATACCAGGGTTTCTCAAGAAAATGATATTTCCTCGAGAATAGTCTGTTTTTAATATCCCTTGTAGTCATAATGGAAAGGATTGATAGGGCACATTTTTACTAAGACAAACCCTAACAGAGTTAGTTTCACTTCACTTCCACTGAATTCTGATATCGTTCGAATTAACGTAAGGAGTTGATGTGAATCTCTTTTTAACAAAGGTTTCTTAGGGAAGAATGATGTGCGACAATGGCATGGAGTACTTTTACACCAATGAAACACTCGCGTTTGGTCTCGTCAGTCTAATAATTTATATTGCCCCTGCCATCTTCCATATCCATCCATGTCATCCTTAGCTCTTCTATTTTTAACATCGTAACTACTCAAATTTCTCCATACTACCTTACGATTTTAATAATGAAGTTAATTACGAAATTAGTAGAATCTCACGGGAAAAAAAGCATGGAAACCCAAAATAAGATGTGATCAACGATCAACAATATGCATCCATGTCATCCTTAGCTCTTCTATTTTTAACATCGTAACTACTCAAATTTCTCCATACTACCTTACGATTTTAATAATGAAGTTAATTACGAAATTAGTAGAATCTCACGGGAAAAAAAGCATGGAAACCCAAAATAAGATGTGATCAACGATCAACAATATCCATCCATGTCATCCTTAGATCTTCTATTTTTAACATCGTAACTACTCAAATTTCTCCATACTACCTTACGATTTTAATAATGAAGTTAATTATGAAATTAGTAGAATCTCACGGGAAAAGAAGCATGGAAACCCAAAATAAGATGTGATCAACGAGTCACAAGAGACCACGAGGTCTAATACCCGAGGGAGATGCAGAGGAAGTTACTTATGCTTAGGATTTCGTGATGTTTCCTCAATTATTCTACTGCAGAGGTAATTCAATGGGATAACAGTTCCCACACTAAGCACCTGATGATGTAACAAAACTAGTTACGAAACTTGCAATTGATAGAATAAATGATTGTCATAAAAAACTTTGGATACTTTTATTTGCAAACATATATTGACAATCAAGAAGAAATATTGATTTTGGCAGTTACTTATATTTCACCTCTTGTTCTATCAATTTTTCGTTAATTAGAAGTATTGAGATCATGTTTAAAACTCTAAACACTCTTGGATTAATACTGTTCTTCTAAGTGTAAGAGCCCATTGTAAAATGAATGACAGTTCTAGTTGCAATAAGACCAAGCGAGTTCGCAGAGAAAATTGTAAAAGGAGAATGAGATCCTCGACCTGAACAACCACGCTTTCACGCCCAAAAGAAAAGACTCAGAGCAACTCTCTTCCAGATCGTAACGAGCCTTCACTTCCTTATGCTGGAACGGCAACTTCCTATAGAAAATAAGTCCTTCTTTTGTTTTTGTATATTTAAGGTCGCGTTAACTACGAGGTCATTAGTAACCGCTATTGATTTAACGTTAGGGGTATCTGTATACCGAATGAAGTGATGTAGTGATGATGAGGGGGGAAAGATCGAACACAATGCAACCATGCCCGAGTCGGAATTTGAACCCGCGATCCTTTGGCACGAGATCGTGACGGCACTACTGCCTAAGCGATCTCGGCCATCCGGATCGGCAAAGTCGATTTTTTATCGACAAACTGTGGAATTTGCTATTTATGGTTTTAGGAGAGAGCTTTGTTAAAGAATCAATGATGTGTCTCCGTGAAGAATCAATCTTTGAGGCACTTGCATTGTTCAACTCTCACTAGGCGATTTCTCATTGGCACTGGTTATGAAAAACCATCACTAATTCGCGTTCTGTGAGAAGGAAATGAACCAAAAATGGCCCGAATGAAAAGAAAACACAATGTTTGAGTAGCGTTTGGGTAAAACAAATAGTTTTTTAACCTCTGCTTCTGGGATTAATAAAATAAACAGGAAATTCATGACAAATTATAGCAAATTGTGAATACAGAAATGTTATAATGAATATCGGGAAATACATACGAGAAATACAACCAATGTGTATAATTACTAAATAGTCGGAAATAAATTGGGGAATGAGATCAGCAGGCATACAAGTATTGTACAATACCTATACTACATATAATTAAGCATGTTGGAACAGCGAGATGTGCAATGCAGTGTGTAGCCAACCGAACATCCTAATATTCGAAAGTAAAAAAGTAATAAATGGAAATGATCACCCAACCCTATCTACAAGAGCTAATTATAATCAAAAATACATTAAGGGTCTGGAGAAATTTAGAAAGAGATTCTGATTAACTTGACTCTATTAAATTCATGTTATTATAAAATTCAAATTATTGTATGATTAATTAAACTAGTCGAAGAAATGACTCTATGGAAAGGGGGTCGATACGACAAGTAAGTCGCACTGCTCAATGGTATTCAAAGAACCATGACACTTCTGTCTTTTTGCAACCACAATTTCGAAAAGTGAAAAAGTGTTTTCGAAACGTTCACCACAGTTATAGATTAGAGGAAAATGTTGACGTACTTCCGATGTAGAATATTATTATTATTATTATTATTATTATTATTATTATTATTATTATTATTATTATTATTATTATTATTATTATTATTATTATTATCCTTTCATTTTCTCATTTTATTGGTACATTTGAATTAATTATAGTACAGATATTAAAATAAAAGCACAATACATCTATTTAAAAAAATTATAATACATTATTTCCCATGAATTTCCACACTATCCTTGTTGTTGAAATAACAACTGCCTTCTGCATGGGTTTGTACAGGTCTTCATTCAAACCCAGTTGTTTAAGGCCCCAAATCAGACTCCTAGGGATGACTCCGGTGCTTCAAACAATTATCGGGATAATGTTGACTCTTTTCATATTCCACTGTTTCTCAACGGGTTCAACAAGATTTGCATATTTACTGATTTATTATTATTATTATTATTATTATTATTATTATTATTATTACATTATATATTATATTATTATTATGTGTTATTAATAATCGTATTAACTACCACATTTTCCTCATCCGCAGCATTAAATACCAGTTGATTGATTGATTAGTGATTCTTGACGCGTCATCTGCTAAGGTCATTAGTTTTGCAAGTGCATGTAATCATCGCGGGAGTTGACGATATTCCACCTGGGCTGACGAGATCTGGTACTGACCTATATAGACTTACGGGGATTTTCCCGATTAGGTATCTCCCAACAGCGTGGTACCGCACCAGCCGGAACAAAATCTAAGCTCCCGACTGGTCTCCCGACAAGTGTGGTATTGTAGTGCATGCAAGAGTAAGTGTATGTAAGGAAGAAGTAAGGATAGAACAAGGAAGAGAAAGGAAAGATCGCGCGCAGTCTGTGATTCGTTTGTTAGGGTACTGCTCCGGCATTCGCCTGGTGTTGATCGGAGAAACTATGGAAGACACCAATAAGAGCTGCCGGCTACTAGATTTCTCCTCCAGACAGCGGCTGAACTCGACGTACCTGACAAGGTAGTGTCGAAAATCCTGCCACCAAAGGGACTCCAACCCTACGACCTCCCGGTCAGAGGCACTGCAGTGACAGCAGTTTATGCCTTGGGCCACCTCTCCCGGTGGCTGGATCCAACATAACTATTTGGCTAGTCTCGAAAATCCGCCACCGTCGGGACCCTAACCCTAGGAACTCCGGGTCAGAGTGGCTTGAGAGACAGCGGTATTGCTAGCTATGAGCTAAGCCAGCCTGTGGGAAGGTGGGATGGAGGGGAGTTTAGTTTAGTTTAGTTGGTTGGTGATTCCGAGCGCGTCAACAGCTTAGGTCAGTATTCCCGTAAGTGTCGTGCATGTTTTTCTTCGGGAGATGACGGCGATCTCCCCCCGCTGGATGGCGAGATGCGGCGCCGACCTACCGTCGGCTAGTGGGGTTTCTCCCTAACCAAGACTCTCCCACCAGCGGGGACCCCCCCCCAGCCGGGACAAGCTCTAAGCTCCCGACCTGTCTCCCAGAATATGTGGTAGTGTACTTCATGTTAATGTGTGTGTGTGTGTGTAAGGGGAAAGGATAGGACAAGGAAGAGGAAGGAAAGATCGCCCGCGGTCCGTGGCCCGTTTGGTAGGGTACTGCTCCGGCATTCGCCTTGTATTGATAGGAGAAACCCGATCGGAGCAGCCTGCCGCTTGAATTCTCCTCCAGACAGCCACTGAATTCCACCTGGCTGTAAAGCTAGTGTCGAAAATCCTGCCGCCGTGGGGAGTGGGAACCTAGGACCTCCCGGTCAGTGGTGCTGCAGTGACATCAGTTGACGCACTGAGCTACCGCTCCCGCTTCTAAGCAGGGGGAAGGGGAAGGGGAGGGGGAGGACGTCCGCTCGCCGGCGGCCCGGAGCGGGATGTGGGTCGCTGGGGCGGCGGCGATGGCGGCGGCGATCGCTACATTTTGGCGCCCCTCCCCTCCCACGCGCGGGCTGACCGCATTCGGGAGAGGGGCGGTGACCTAGGGAAAGCGGCGCGCCCTTCCCCCCTCCCCCTCCCCCTCTCGCGCGCACACGCAATCCCCTCCTGACTCCACGAACCACCGGTCCACCTTGAAAAATCACGCTGAAAATTTGGTCGTTTGCATCCAAATGACCCACTACGACTTCAACATTTTACGTTGGCAATGTTTTGGTATTTAGGTCTCCAGAATAAATACGCTGCAATTGATAGCACATGTACAACAATATTAGCCGCATGGAATTTCAACAATGTCGGTTTTTTCATGGAATTTATAAATGCTAATTACCACGATGTTGGCTTTTTCACTTTTTTTTAATCAGAAGATTTAGAGACTCGAGATACACACGAAAGTCGCTTACGAAGACCAGCCTGGAACTTTCTAAAAAAATATGAGATTTTTTTAGAAAGATCGAGACTAATCTTTTAAGTTCAGAATGCAATTTAAATTTCTCTGTAAGATATTTTTCATATTAAGATTTTAATTCTACAGATATTTCCAACACATTTCCTTTTTAAAGTATAAAATCGTTTATTGGTCTATGTTATCCACTCAAACAAATAATTATGTGACGTCTATGTCCAATGAGAGAAAACACTGTAGCTGCTTTGTTTAAATGATTTTAGATCTACATAAAAGGAGTATATTTTTTCATGAAATTAGATTCCATGCATGCAATTTCATGTTTCTTCATTTGTAAAATATTAATGCATCTTTTGAATGTTTTACCTGAATCTAGTAGTGAAAGAACACGTCTCACTGTCGTACATTTGCTTTTACGTCTCACTATCGTACTGCTTGAGAAATGGCTAGGGACCCAAACGTATCACTCAGCTTTTGAAAATCGGGGGCTGAGAAGAGGTTGTCAATAGTGTGTGATATTTAATTCAGTTATTAACATAAAATAATTTTAAGAGGAACATTGGAATGCAAGTTTTAATACAATTTCATCGGGTAACACATACTTAAACTTTGGTAGATAATTATAATTTTATTGCGGATCAATTGAGCATCACAATCTCACTTCGATAGTTATTCTAGATACTGAAGTTACTCTTAGGAAACAGCTACCCTTCTTCAAAAGAATCACGATTAGTTTAATGCGGAAGTGACAAGGTATTTTTATTATCCTGAATACCAGTAATGTGGACGATGACGGCACACACCTGGGAAGACATGCATTGTTAAATTAATTAATCCAACAATTGTGAGCTGATTGCTAAATCAAAAGCACTCAGATTTCCAAACATGATGTTGAGATTCCCTTGGTAAATAATGCTTTTACAAAATAATGAACTAGAGAACCTCAATGTATGGAAAACAACTCTTAATGCAGCGAAGACTGGTGTCTTCCAAACTGAAAATAGATTTTATTACATGGGAGTTTTTTTTTCTCCCTTTCAAAAATTCAAAATTTAAGTAGTATATGACTTGGTGTAGGGATCACAGAATTTTGAAAATGTGCACACATTTCAGTTTTCCTCATAGCACGTCATGCGCAGTTTTAACTGTTTTTTTGACGTAAAATAAATAAATAAAAAAATAAATAAATTGAGGGGTACACAAAATTAAAAGAACGCGGTGGGCCACTCCAGACGGCTCAGCCAAACAAAGCGTGGCGGTCGGTCAAAAAGATGAAGTGACAATGCAGATACAAAGGATTGCTTCACATTCCTTTTCTACAATTTATGTTGCGTATTTTATTTGCTCAAAACAGTAAATGCAATTTCTTGCTTTTGGAATGGGTGCATTCTATTAGGTTCATTTTCCCTTAATACTAACGAACATTTTAGACTGATTGGGCCTCATTTCAATCCCAAACGAATCCTGCGTGAACATTTTCACAGTAAACGAAATTATTGTTATAGAAACTGATATGGAAAGAGAAACTTTGGGCTGCTTGGGATGTAAATACCAAGAGTCGGTTTCGAAACTACAAGTTTTGAAACGTTTTTTTTCAACAAATCTTTTAAATAATTTTCGTTTCCTTGACTTAACACGTCGTTTCCCAAGATCCCTGTGAGGGATTCAGAACAAAGGAAGAATCAAGGGCCTCTATCTCACGTAGTCCAATGAATAACGTGATGATGTTCGTTTAGAAATGCCATGTAAAAAGGTCATTGCAATCGGAATGACAAAATCATCACTTACCTCGTATGAATAACTCTCACAGTTTAGACGAATAGGTTTCCAGATTCTGACTGCAACTTGAATCCGGCAATTGGGGAGCTTTCACCATTTCGCCAAAATATGTGCAATATGTCAAAAAGGCAAGAACATAAAACTTCGTGTAATGGTTTTAGAAAAAGTTTCCAGTAGCTTTTACCCTGTCCTACTCACGTTTAGTCAAAATAAACGTTGTGAGATAATCTTGGGTGAATATCAGGAAATTTTGAACAGTAAATAAACTACAATAAACTCCAAATTGAAAATATTCAATAATACATCTTTATAAGTATTAATAAAGTTTTTGCGAAGTCTTTCTTCCCTTTGTAAAACGTACAAAACAAATATTCTTACCATCCCGTGAAACTAAATTTCATTATGTTATTTGATGTTTATGCGATACGTGATATAGACGTTAAATTGCTGTTCTGGCATCCCTGGGTTCTGGGATTTAAGTACCAATCAGTGCATGAGGAATATGTGGTAGACAAGATGGATTTGCGGCAGTTATCTTCAGCTTTTCCAGTCCTTGCTACCTCATTGCACCTTCGCTTCGGAATTATTCATATCACGTCAATATCATCATTATCCATCACCTTTCCATCAAAACCATTCATCGTAGCCATGGTCTAAAAGCCCAAGTAAGGCTAGCACAATAAAGTTATTAATACTTTCACTAAAAGTTTAGCTAAAAAGTTTTAAACCACTTCAGAGTTTGTTATAAACGAACGTTCGACAGTCTCTCTTTAATTCGCTTACACACTCTCAAGAAAATTAAAAGAAAATTGATGACATTATAATCGTCTCCATGGATGAAGGAAACTTTAACGAATCTCATCCCCCCAAAAATCTTTCAGGAATCAATTTTTTAAATAAACATTTAAGTTCAAATCAAATAATAGTTTTTGAATAATCAAACTATGTCGGGTTATGATAATAAATGTAATTTTGGATTCTTTGATTACGTTATATGAAACTTAATACATGTCATATGAAACATAAGGTTAAATTATGTGCACAATTTATGAAGGTCGATATTCTGGACTTTTGTTTTTGTAATTCTTGTAACAACTTTCTAGAATTTTGATTTATTATTACCAAGACGATTTTTTAATGATAAACTGACAGTCTACTATTCTCTCCAAAAGTATCCTTGTTTTTATTGATTTGTAAGTTATTTCCCGTAATGTACTCTTGTAATAAATAAATGTATTACAATAAATAAATTATAATAAATAAGTAAATACATAAATACAAATTCCCCTAAATGAAAAATTCTGGTTTAAAAGTAATTGGATGCTACTTACACAAAGAATGGTAGAAGTGTGGATACACTGAGCCACGTTCTATAACAAAGAACTAGAGGTGCTACAGAATGGCACAGACTTTCTATTAGCAAAGTTTTCTAATTTCCTTGGTGTGGTCTGGTACAGTACAGTTTTACCCCTCCTTCTTGCCTGCTGCCGTCTATTGTCGTTAAAGTACATTTTTTTGACAATTTCTCAACTTTAGGGTTTCCCAATTGTAGAACTGAAATATGATTTTAATATTAATAAAGAAGGGTAAAACCTCGTCCAAAATAGCAATTTTTAATGAAAAATTTGGAGCCATTTTTAGGAAAATGCCGTTTAGCATTACTATAAATACGAAAGTTGAAGCTCTTTTTCACAAGAATCTATTGAGTTTTCAAAAAATTTCATTTGAAGTCACTTAAAGCTCATTTACTCACAAATGTATTAATGTATAAAAATCGATGGAAATGTGCATATTAACAGCGTGAGAGATATTTTAAAACAATTATGTTTCTGTAATTTTTGAAAAAAATTGTAAATATTGCACGCACTATTGTAAGAAAACTACAGAAATTTTTAAAAAATGTACATGAGTCTAATGAAATAACTATTTATGGACTACTAATTTCATTTGAAGGAAAAATCTCTATCATCAATTTTATAGTTGTAGGAAGACACCGAAAAATATTCAATATTTTGCAATTTTCAATAATTCAGATTTAATCGCGAAAATAGGATCCTTTATTAGTGTATTTTACTCTATTCTTACAAGAAATTTACATAAATATGGAGTCTTTTTTGAGAAATTTTTGAAAATGTCCCAGGGGCTACATGCAAAGTACCCCCACATTTTGAAGAATGATTTTCAAAATTTCAATGCTTGAACTATAACCAGATGAACAGGGGTTTCTTCAATTTGGAAAAAATCCTTAGCATGGTTTAGGCGCTAGTAGTGTTTACAGACGGGCGGACAGACGGACGAAATAACGTTTTGGCATGAATTGACTTTTCGATATCAAGGACCCATAAAACAGGGATTTTGGGTACACCACGTGTTAGAGGATTTTTATTCTTAATGTAGTAACTGGACTTTTCCACATTCTCGTTATCAGGGACCGGGAATGAATTTTTCTGCCGAAAATCCGCCGTTATTTCGCGCAGCATCACTTTCTCTATACGACTTATATTATTCCGTATATACCTACGTATACGAGAAAGTAAAAAAGGCTGCGAAGTTAAGCGAAGCTCTTAGCGAAGAAGTTAAGCTCTCTGAAGTCGTCCCACCCGTCCTCCCAGAGACGGAGAGAGACAGAGACTCGCCTGCGTCCGCCTCTCGCGGAAAGAAGCGAGCGAGAAGTTTCTAAAGTTCGGCGCGAGTTACCCGACAGGTCCGTTCGGTGTCCTCGGTGCCTCAGAAAAGCCTGGCTAGTCCAGTGGCTTCTGCAGCATACAGAGATCCATTTTTCCTGGTGGCACCCTCTGCAATTTCTCGCTCCAAAAGGTATCGTGTAGAGCACTGCCGAAGAACCACTGTAAAATGACCCCAAATATAAATTTACAGAAGAATGACGAAGGGAGAGAAGAGAATAGACGTGGAAAACAATGTTAGAGAATGACAAATAAAATAATACAATCAAAGAGTGACAAATGCTTTCCTATTTCTGGAGGGTCAGCAAAAATAATTTCCTCGTCGCATTTCTTCCATACAGACTTTAATGGTTAATGCATTCATGAATATTGAAATGATTGCTCTTTTATTCTTATCCATTTGTATACCAATGAAAATGTTGAAGTAGTTCGTTCAGAACTTAAAATTTCACTTCTCATCAGAATCTGTTCTTCTTGAAAATGCAACGGCGAATAAGGCGGCGAATAAGCCAATAAGGCGAATAAAGCCAGTTTTCATTCACTTGAGCAAAGTTCATCTACCATCACTAAAAATGTATTGTTAAAAATATGATTCATTAAACTAAATCGTTCACACTACTTTCTTTAGTGCTTCAAAAGACTCGCTCTTTTTCTCTTTTAAATAACTACTCATTACAAGCTATGGGGAGATCGCCCTTGTCTTCCCTGAAAAATCGCCTCTATAAAAAAGTTTCAAAAAGTACAAAGTAGATTAAAGTAAAAGTAAAAAATAAGTCCCAAATAGACTACAAAAGTTGAAAAACATTGCTCAAACATTTTTGAGAATATCAACTCTATCATCCTTTATTCTATACGGATTCAACGATGTATCCGTTGTCCGATAATATCCGTTTCCTGAGACAACAATTATCTCAGGTAATTCCCGTTTTTTCTTGCTGAGAAAGTCGACTATTTTATTATTTTGAAGGTTTTGAGAGTGATATTACCGAAAGTAAACATTTTCAAGCATTTTTAGTGCAAAGAAATCGCATAAAAAATATTCTATACATGTCAGCGAAGAAAGAATGTTATGTATCTTGACTCTCTTCTCTTCCCTTCTGTCTCTGTCTGTCTGTCTCTCACCCCCTCTCTCCCTCTCCCTCTCTCCCTCTCCCTCTCTCCCTCTCTCTTCCCTTCTCTCTCCTCTCTTTCCTTCTCTCTCTCTCTTCTTCCGTTCTCTCTTCTCTTTCTTTTCCCTTCTCCTTCTTCTCTCTCTCTTCCCTCTTCTCTCTCTCTCTTTCCTTCTCTCTCTCTCTTTCCTTCTCTCTCTCTCTTTCCTTCTCTCTCTCTCTCTTTCCTTCTCTCTCTCTCTTTCCTTCTCTCTCTCTCTTTCCTTCTCTCTCTCTTTCCTTCTCTCTCTCTCTTTCCTTCTCTCTCTCTTTCCTTCTCTCTCTCTCTTTCCTTCTCTCTCTCTTTCCTTCTCTCTCTCTCTTTCCTTCTCTCTCTCTTTCCTTCTCTCTCTCTCTTTCTTCCTTCTCTCCCTCTCCCCCTCTCTCCCTCTCTCCCTCTCCTTCTCTCCCTCTCTCCCTCTCCCTCTCCCTCTCCCTCTCCCTCCCTCTCTCTCTCTCTATCGGATAACAAAAGAGGAAACATTCCATTTTACTTTTGTGCTCAGCTCACAAAAGTCGCCTTTGTATAATGTATTGCTCACGGAAGGTTTGTAAGCTGTCATGGCCATTACGCAAGTGTAAATACGAAGCGCGTGTGTTTGCAATGAAAGGAAGAAGAGGGGCCCGGCTTCTCATAACACGGACGCGGTCCACTCCTTGAAGAGCGAGTCAATATCTGCCCATAATTTCGCTGAGAGCCAACAAGGGGAGGAAACGAATTCACAACTCTTTGAGGGGCCGATATTACCTCGAAAACCGGTGTAATATATTACTTTCTTTCATCACACCAGATCCTGCTTTGTGTGTCGGGTGTTAGTTTATTATTCAATTGACTTACGTCCGGTATTGGGCAATCATTGAGTGTCATTGCAAATGAAGTAGTATTTCCTACTAAATTTTATGGTAAATTATTCATTCATATTGAGATAACAGTTTCATAAAATCTTTCCTCCGACACTGAAAGTTATATTGATACTTCTGTCCTGATGGTTAATTTCAGGGTATCGACAATTTTAAAATTATCCATTTTAACCTTAAACAAAACAATTAATTTTAACATAAATACTTAATAACACTTATTCTGTGTTGTTTGTATTTTACTTAACTATACTAGGCACGAGATTAGCAAATTTTTGTTCAATGAACGATAATTCGATTGTTCTGAAAATTGTGTAAATTACATAGCTTTGAAATAAGTTTCTAATGAACCGTTTTACTGAATGGATCTCGACAGCTGTTCATTTTCCGTTGAAACAGCTTTCTATAATTTAAAATATAACTCATTTATTTACTACTTTCCTTTCATATTTGATACTAATTATAAGTTACACACTATTGAATCCCAAACATTTAATAAATGATATGAGCCGATCCTTTGCTCTCCAGAGCATAAGTATCAATCAAATGAATCCTACTCAATAGCTCAGCGGCATGGTAGGATAGTTTCAATAGCTCTGCCAGTTTCAAAGTTTACTTGCCTTTTGAAACAAGTCTCCTGGCCCTGTACTAAGCAATCAGTCAAGGGTACTCGATTCGAGATGAGAGTGTAGACTCCTACAGAAGCAGAGGAACTTCGTATCGCGTCAGACCGGATTGATTGATTGATTGATTCTTCGTGATTCCGGGCGCGTCAACAGCTTTGGTCATTAGTCCCGTACGTGTAGTGCGTGTTTTTTTCTCGGAAGGTGGCGGTTCTCTTCTCCCGCTTGATGGCCAGATCCAGCGTCGACCTATCGCCGGCTAACGAGGTTTTCCCCAACCAGGTATCTCCCACCAGCTGGGCACCGCCCCAGTCGGGACAAGCTCTAAGCTCCCGACCGGTCTCCCGGAATATGTGTTAGTGTAATGTATGTTAGTGTAAGTGTGTGTGTAAGGGGAGTGGATAGGACAAGGAAGAGGAAGGACAGATCGCGCGCGGTCCGTGGCCCGTTTGTTAGGGTACTGCTCCGGCATTCGCCTGGTGTTGATCGGAGAAACCATGGAAAACTACCGATCAGAGCAGCCGGCCGCTAGAATTCTTCTCCAGACAGCGACCTAGCTAAAAAGCCAGAGTCGAAATTCCTGCCTCCGTAAGGAGTGGAATCCTAGGACCTCCCAGTCAGAGACGCTGCAGTGACATCAGTTAATGCCCTGAGCCACCCGGTGCGTCGGACCGCTGTGCCGGCGGGCGATGGCGCCGGGGAATCGGTTGGGCGGGGGGGGGGGGTAATCCGGGCCTGTTACGCACTGGCGCGCGTGCTGCAAGCGCCGACCTTGGCCTCAGCTGAAGCCGCCGCTGGAGAAATCGGCTCTAACTGCGTTAGCGAGCTCTCGTCACGTCACGCTCCGCAAGCCCCACTCCCTGCCATAAAACCTCCTCAGCGCGCCTCATATCTGCTTACGCCGCTCTACATCTCGTGACATTGACGGAGGACGAGTCGGCCAACGACTGTTCCGGGGAATAAGGCAGGCTAAAATCATGGAACACGATCAGGATATTTTGAACTCAAGTAAAAACAATATCAATATGAAATATAATAAAAACGAACGACCAAATGAACTAGATAATAATAGATAATTAACTCGATAATACGACCAAATGAACCAGAAACCTTGAGAATGTTGTTTTAAAATATAACGATAGAAATGTGAACGATCCGGCAACAGTGGGTAGTCTCTTTAACCAATACTTGTCGAGCATTGCTACTGATATCACGAAGGATCTTCAGCCACAAAATTCAGTATCAGACGTTTCCCCAAAAATTTTAGACACGTTGTCCGATAATGTGAAGGACGTTTAAGAGAGTGTGGTTCGTTGAAAACCATGATTATTCAAGAACTGCTAAAGTTCAATTTTTTTGAGTCTTTTTACAATTAAAATATTCAAGATAGAGATTTTTCCCTTAGTTAAATCGGTTTTATAAAGATTTATTTTGACATAAGGTCATGTATAATTTTTCAAAATCTTTAGTAACTTTCGCGTAATTTTGTGTGAAAATACGGGCGAGAAAGTATGTGCTGTTTTAGCACCACTAGTTTATCGGCGTTGCATTTGTCGCTTCAGATCTTTGCTAGTGACCAAATCATGCGGTTGACAACACAACCTTCAACTACCTTCATTGCCTCCCTCTTCCCTTTTGTTTCCTTCCTTTTATATTTCATGTTAATGGGAGTCAGTAAGTTCTGTTTACACCATTGCACTCTCGACGCGGCCTCAGAGTAATTTCTCAACGAAAAGCTCACGATGTCCTCAGTTGGCTAGTTGAAGGGCGTAGAAAAAGCTTTTTGAGTACACTACCTACGATTCTTTTAAGGTCGGGACTTACAGCCATCGTCATCAACATCAACTTCAGGTATTCTGCCAAATGACAGGTCCCCTACAGTGCCCTATCAGCTCTTTCCCCGTGTTATCTCCTTTTAATTTTACTGATAAGTAACTACTCGTCATCCAGTACTTTCAGATTCCTTGTCCACATCTTTCACATTCTACCTGATTATATCTTCAAGAAGCTTTTTCAGCAACTCTGAACTTAGTAGAACGTAATAGTTCTATAAAAGCAGTTTAATAAAACCACATGCTAAAGGACTGTTCTCATATTTTATTTCTCTTACAGAGGACTCGCTTCTACTGTGTCTTTAATTAATTTTTTGATAGTTTTTACATGTATTTGTTCACATACATATTGAAGTTGCAAATGCATATTTTTCCACGACAGCGTTAACGAGACATTCAGTATACTTTCGACTCACAGAGAAAATTTGCTTCCACGGGGGCAATTAAGAAAACACGGTGTCAATGACAATTTTATTTTAAAATTTCCCAATTAATTTGAAACGATGAGCTCAATGTGATAAATGCTGAATTTTAAGTAAAACTCGTCAGGGAACCCTTGAAAGTGGACCGTGGCAATAGCCCAGTAGTGGCACAAGAAATCTGCGACGAAACTTCACCTTCAAACCGGTTTTATAATATCATTCTCGCTGGCCTGAGACAAGATAGGTGCAGTTAGTTCGCTTTTTGGTGCGTTGCTTAATGGTGTTCCAACATCAACGACCTATACTTAATTACAGTGGTACAGTTATTGCAAAACGTTAAATGGTTTTCCTCATTTGTCCTCTTTTATATGCCCAGTGAATGTAAGAAATTGATCAAAATTAGATCTCACAAAATCTTTGGTAAATACAAATAGGATTGATATAAGATAATAACGTCATACATGGGCTGATATTAAAAACGATACGAGCAAATAGATGTAAATTTACTTCACTTATTATTGTCACCTAAAGTCATAAAACATTTTAGAACAAATTTATTTTGAAGAAATAGAAAAACGCCACTACTTTTTAGACAAAATATAATATTTATATCCCATACTATTTGCGTATATATTTAAAAATGCCCTCTTTAATTTATTTCGATATAATAATTCCACTTCTTTAATTTTTTGTTGTGATAATTCCCGATTTGATGATTTTTCTCACTTCAGCGGTGAGTATGTGAGTGTATCGTAAATTCGGACGCGTCAACTACTTGGGTCATTGGTACAGAGAGTGTAGTGCATGTTTTAGCCGGAAGCTGGTAGGGGTTCCTCCCTCGCTGTATTGAGATCCGGGACTGACCTGCATGACAGATTAGGAGATTTACCCCCTTCAGGTATCTTCCCAACGGGGCACTGCCCAAATTGTGAAGCTCTAAACTTCCGATACCCCAATTTCTGAGATTATTCAGAATATCCCAATTTCTGAATAAATGCCCCATTATTTTCCTTAATGATAAAAACAGTTACGAACTATGTAAATTGCACAGATGTTTCATTTTTATGATTGTCAAATTTACTATTATTGAAAATGTAAATTATGTTCAATACACTATAACACAATGGTGTAAACTACACAGATGTTTCACTTGTATGGCTGTCAATTCTTTTATTAATGAAAATATAAACCATGTAGAATATAACAACGCTTCGTGGTGAAGGCAGTGTCATTCAAACACGTTTTTGCTTTAACATTAAATGATTTTATAAAATACAAAATAAAAAAAACATTTTCTCAGATGATAGCAAACCAAGCATATGCTCCGTAAACATATCAACGCACTGATGCAACGCCAGCATTCCTGCTGAGGCATCGGCAAGCAGACGGCTTTTTATGCAAGACGGCTGTCGCAACGGCCTTCCACTTTCTCAAGAGAACTTGGCGCTCGGCGTCGCCAGACGGTACTGATTAACGAAGACCTTAGCAGCATTCACGGTCACGAGTCCCCGGCTCGGGTGTATAGCGGGTGGAGCCACACAAACATCAGGGAATGGTGGAGTGGGGAAATGGAGAGGTTTATTAAAACCGATAAACACGAAGTGAATAGAGTGTTTTTGGTATTTGATATTAAAGACAACATTTTTCAGTTTAAATTGCTTTGTATTAATATATGTTCTGTATATTAATATATTATAATATATTAATATAAAATGTTCTTTCTTTAATATCAAAGACATAATTCTAATATAATGAAAATTCTAATATATCGAAGAATTACAGACACAAATAAATAAATAATAATTTTAATACTCAATTAATAGATACGAAACGGAGAGAATACGAAACGGTGGGCGTGTTTTCAAAATGGGTTTCAAAATGAATGTTACAAACTAATAGGGCCTTAAGGAGGTTTAAGATGATCACATTTTTCCCAATGAACTTGTGACGAGAAATATAATATAATGATTATATTTGATCTTTCCCCCTATTGCTAGGCAACGCGTTTTGTGCTGATATTTACACGTGTGGGGTATTGATTGATTGATTGATTGATTGATTGATTGATTGATTGATTGTTAGTGATTGCGGGCGCGTCAACTACTGAGGTCATTATTCCCGTAAGTGTAGTGCATGTTTGTCATCGGGAAGTGGCGGTGATCTTCCCCCACAGGATGGCGAGATCTGGCATCGACATATCGTCGACTAGCGGGATTTCCTCAACCAGGTATCTCCCACCAGCGGGGCACCGCCCCAGCCGGGACAAGTTCTAAGTCCCCGACCGGTCTCTCGGCATGTATAGTAGTATAGTGCATGTTATACCCTACTAGTCTTCTGGCGTGTGCGCGGTGTAGTACATCCAATTGTAAGTGGAGAGGAGACAAGGGTAGGGAAGGAATGATCGCGCGCGGTCGATGACGCATCTATTAGAGCCCAGCATTTGTTTGGTATTGCTCGGAAAACCTCCGAAAACTACTGATCAGAGCTGCCCGCTGTTAGAATCCTCCTCTAGACATCGCGACGGCTGAATATTCTACTTGCATATCTACAGCTACCGTAGCTAATGACGAAAAGATGCGATAGTCGCGGCGGATGAGAAGGACGTCTACCCGAGTTAGAAAAGGAGGACGTGATGTGCAAGCAGGGCCGGAATCTATTCATGTTCTAAAGGAGCAACTCTCACTATGTCAGCACATAGGACTCCGGTCACCTATTGAGATAGGTGTAGTAACTTTTCTTTTATTTCAAAATTATTTACTTTAATTCTGTTATCGGTCACATGCGTCTTTAACCCCTTTATTAACGCTTTATCACAGAGAATTTGCCATTTTATTGTAGAAAATTCGCATTTGGGCAAAAGGGTTTATGTTAGAAAAATGAGTATTGAGGTAGGTGTGGTATTTTTCATTTATTTCAAAATTATTTACTGCCAAAAGCGATCCATTCTTACAGTAATCTCTCTATGCATACAGCACTTTGCTTAAATAGTAATTCCCTTGCCAAGGGCATGCCCAAACAGGAGAGGTTCAGTGAGTTTAAACCTTCTCTCCCCTCCCCAAATACACACTCATAGGTCATCACTTACTTCAAAGATATTAAATAGTATTATCCAAATTTGATTTTTTATAACAATATATCGATTGTGTGGTTCCTATTAAAAGGAAATCCGGGAGCGGTAGCACAGTGCATCAACTGATGTCACTGCAGCGCCACTAACCGGGAGGTCCTAAGTTCGAGTCCTGACGGCGGCAGGATTTTCGACACTAGCTATTCAGCTAGGTCGAATTCAGCTGCTGTCTGGAGGAGAATTCTAGCGGCCGGCTGCTCTGATCGGTAGTTTTCCGTGGTTTCTCCGATCAACACCAGGCGAATGCCGGAGCAGTACCCTACCAAACGGGCCACGGACCGCGCGCGATCTGTCCTTCCCATTCCTTGTCCTATCCTCTCCCCTTACACACACACTTACACTAACATGCACTACACTACCACATATCCCGGGAGACCGGTCGGGAGCTTAGAGCTTGTCCCGGCTGGGGCGGTGCCCCGCTGGTGGGAGAGTCCTGGTTAGGGGGAAACCCCACTAGCCGACGGTAGGTCGGCGCCGGATCTCGCCATCCCGCTGGGGAAGATCACCGCCATCTCCCGAGAAAAAGCATGCACTACATTAACGGGACTAATGACCAAAAACAGTTGACGCGCCCGGAAACACGAAAAAATCAATCAATCAATCGAGGTAGAAAACGAGGACGTGATGTGCAAGCAGGGCCGGAATCTATTCATGTTCTAAAGGAGCAACTCTAAAGGAGCAAGTGCCGACGCCCCTCGCTTGTACGCCTTTTCAACGCAACCCGCCCGCCACGTCATGGCCTCAGGGAGGGGCGGGGCACTGGCAGCGTTGCGTAGGCGGATGAGAGCTTCCGGGCTTTATGCTCGCCTTCTTCACTCAGCTTCCGCCGCCACTGCAACGGCGGAGGCCCGTTCCTCGAAAGCGCTCCCACCTTGGCTAAAGAAAGAAGCGGACACCACTCTTACACTTTTACTAAGTGCATCACGAGTAGCGCAGTTAATAATAGTTAGACCTGCCCCCTTTCCACTCAGAAGCCGGCGACACATATTCATAATTATTGCTTTTTTAGTTTAGTGAACTAAATATGCTCATTAATTCCATGATAAATCGTTGATTATCTGTATGTTAATAGCATGCGTGCCATTAAAATTGAAACGTGCAATTAAAACTACATACCTACCAATCAGAATTCATAAGCGGAGCCAAATCGTGTAATTAAGAAAAAACAACCAAGGTACATGCAGTTGGCCATGAAACACGAATAAAAATCATCATATATTACGTACCTACAACAACTACATATACACAACGAATGAATAAAGGAATTTGGGAAGTAAACGTTCAGCTAGTTGACTTATGGAAAATCGTAAAATATTTAACGTGAGTAAATTAAATGTTCTACATGTAAAACCCTTGGTCTTAGAATTACGAATGTAAAAAATGTAAACGTCAGTTGTTTTTACCAGTTCTGAAAAGAACGCTATAGCAAAACTGTGTCAGAAGTTACTAGTTTTTTTTCCAATATTTATACACGTTGTATTCTCTCTCATACCTGTATTTACTTTCCGTGGAAAGTAAGGTTTTCTTAGCTTGGTCAGCTTCTAATATTTCATCCCCATTATGTTTAGTACCTTCCATTTGTAAATATTTCGTTGAAACAAAAACAATGCATGACCCACTAAAATTGATATTTTTCAGAAGCTTCATTCATTGATTGGTTGATGTTTTCGAGTTCGCCAACTGCTATGGTCATTAAACCTGTTTGTAAAGTGGAAGTTCTATTCCGGGAGGTGGTGATGCTTATCCACACTGGATGGTGAGAGCTGGCTTTGACCAACATGGCGGCTAGCGGGAGATTTCCACCTCCAGGTATCTCCTCCACATTTATTCTGCCCCGGCTGGGACAACCTTTAAGCTTCCGACTACGTAGCAGTATAGTTAACGAAGTGAAACTGTGGGTAGGACAAGGAATAGAAAGGAAAGATGGTGCGCCGTCCGTGACCGGTTTGATAGAATACTGCTGCGGCATTTTCTTGATGTTCATCGGCAAAACCACGGATAACTACCGATCAGAGCATCCTGCCACTAAAGTTCTCCTCCACTCAGCGGTCCAATTCGACTTAGTTATTAGTTAATCGAAAACTCTGTCATTGTCAGAACTCGAACCCACGGGTTCCAAGTCAAATTGGCTGCCGAGGCAGCAGCAATGCTCGACCTAAATGGTTCTCAACAGCAGCAATATTCCTCTACAAAAACTAACATTTTTTAACAAACAAATATTGTATTCTTTATTATACCTTGACACATTAAACATTGTAAGCAAAATTACAAAACCGCAAATACGCGAGAGCAAAATAAATCGTTGTTTTCATTGGATGACGTGTGACGTGAAATGGTGTAACTGCGGGATGAATGCGCACAATTCCACGTGTCCGAATGTCAGCGGAGA